>BPTQ01000007.1:44822917-44999596 GCA_019973895.1 Chrysanthemum seticuspe
TTTGATAAAAATATAAAAAAACTAATAAAAAGATAAAAAATACCTAAAATGTGATAATTTTTGATTAATTTAATGATTTTTAATGTTTTATTTGATACTTTTTAGACCTTTTAATGAAAAAAATGAAAAATATAAATAGAATTGGATTCTTTTTACTTTTTAATAAAAAAACTTGAAAAAGACTTAATTAACATAATTTTCGATAAATTTTAATGGATTTTTGACAAAAATTAATTCTTTTTATCGTTTGTCACAACCTTTTAATACTTTTAACGTCCTTTTCAGATTTTATTATAATCCTTTGATCATTTTTACCTTTTTGTCATCCAACACACCTCTTTTTACGTTGACGATAACCTTCACGAATATTTATTCATGAAACTTAGAAAAATAATCAAAAAAATATAAAAATAGTTTTAAAAATTCTCTTTTGTTATTTTAGATTTTTCCAAGTGATAATTTTATTTTTCTAGCTTTATTTTCTATTTTCTTGTATTTTAAGTAATTATTAAATAGTTAAAAATAGTTTTTAATTAATAATAATTAGATAATTAGTTATAAAAATAATTTTCTTTTTCTTAAAATTTTCTTATATCATTAGGTTTGTAAAAATATCATTTTCATATTTTTAGGATTAATATTGTGTAAGTTTCACGTTTTTATTTGTACGTCACGTAGTTTTAATTTAAGTTTTATAAAAACAAAAAAATCAAAAACATCAGTTTAAAAATAGTGATAGCATTTATTTAATAGAATTTAACTTTTTAATTTCCTTTAATTTGCATTTAAGTCGCTGTAATTTACAAATCTTTTCTTTAGGTAATTATCCATCAAAATCCTTACTGATCACTATCCTTAGTGGTTATTCGACATCTGATTGTGTTAAACACCAGTCATCCTCCGTGGGACTTAACGACCCGGGAATCCACTGTATTCTCCTGATCTAAATTGCATTTGGTGTGTGAGCTGTTTTAAGTTCCTTACAGTTAGCCATTCACAAGTGGCTAGCTTGCGTGAGAAAACTTGACGGTTTTACACCAACCAGTTGGCAAGCATGACAAATATGTGTAGACTTTTCTTTATTACATGAAATGAAATGACGTGAAACAAATGACCGTAGCACTTCATCACCGGGATTACCGAGGCGTTGGTTCCACGTGAAGGAACTTGTGGAGAGTAAAGCAGTAGGGATAGTTGACGACTTGGTAAATTGATAAAGACCACCCAAACTGTCACATCGAAAGAGGATATGGCGAGTCAAGAAATCCTTCACATAAAACCAAAGGCGTCAAATTCAATAGTGCAATTATTATCCCTAGTAAACTGACGAACATAAATAAGATTTTAATGATGTTAGGAGTGACAAGTACATTATGAAGGTGAAAGGGGGCGATGAGGAGATGGAATAATGCTATGGCCGGTATTGGTAATTGGAATAGAATTACTGTCACCAACATGTACAGATAGGAATAAACATGCAATATAAATAGTATATAAATTACGTGCATTAGAATTAAGATGAGAAGAGACACCTGTATCCATATTCCAAGCCGGGTCCTGTAAAGTCATAGTGCTAAAAGCACTAGGAAGCGTAGTAGCTTGAGACGGGTACAAGATGGGAACAGGTCCAAGAATGCCATTGAATTAGGTTGTCGGTTGGTATTGGGCCACGTATAAGGGTTGTTGGGGGTCTGTTGGGCCTGGTAGTATTGGGCCTGGGAACCGTGGGGTTGGTGATGGTACTGGGGTATGATATAGGCTTGAGGATTGAGCTGTTGTTGGGCTAAATGAGTGGCGAGGGTGGGTTAGTGATGGTGTTGGGCCACGCGAGTTTGATAGTAACCAGATGATACCCAAGAAATATGATTTTTGTTATAGTTTGTAAGCCCAGTCGAGCGCCCAAGTGAGGATCCAGGGTTGGTTTTGGTTGTCAGACCCGATCTATTTCGGTGATCGTGTATAAATTTGAAATGATCACCGAACTTGCAAGTACCCTCGTTGAAGTGATTGCATAATTGAGGAAAATTGGAAGACTTATTTGATTGAGAATTCGTGGTACCTTTTGGTTCGGATGAGTTAGTAGCCATAAGGATCGTGGGCGAGGAGGAGCTACAATCAAATGTGGTGGGGGTGTCGGCTCCTTCATTCAACGTGAACTCTTCAAGTAGCAACATATTCCTTAGCCGTTTCGAATGTTGGAAAAGGTTCACGGTGTCGTATGATTTTGAAAATATTGGCAAATCTTGAATCAAGCCCATTAACCGCATAAGTGACCAAATTCTTTCACTTACCAACGAGCCAAGGTTTTGAAGCCTATTTGCGATACACTTGATTTATGTGCAATACTTGTTGATAGACATATTCCCAATCTTGATAGAACGAAGCTCATTTTCAAGATTGATAACCCTAACGTCCTTATTGTCGTGGAATAACCCTTGAAGATGGTTTTAAAGGTCCTTTGCATTGCCCGATGTAGAAACGACTTGCTCTTGTAAGGAAACACATAAGGATCCTAGGATCCACATCTTGATAATATCATCAAGTTCGCACCACTCCGAATCAGGAACACTAGATGAGGCATCATCCGAGGATTTTTCTTCGATGTGGGATTTGAGTCCAAGGCTTCCAAGGTGTATTTTAAAAAAGGAACTACAAGAATTGTAGTTATACTTTTCAAGACTAAGGTTAATGGGGACTTTGTTGGTGATGTTAAAAGGAATTAGTTTATCGGCGGTTGGAGGTGGGGAGGGTTGTCATCAATGGCCATTGATACTGATTTTTGTGTTAGGGTTTATGGGGTATTCGGCTGATATTGAAAATGAGGAGGGAGAGGCGTTTTTTGTGAGAAAAATTAGGAGAGGATCAAGATTGGCTGTGATACCATATTGGAAGGTAATTAGTGTCGTGATTCGCATTAAGTTACACAATCACTATATAGGTTACAAATGACTAGCAGTGTACCCGCGCATTGCAGTGGCGGGTACCCTGTAGTAATAAATTTTGATGAATAATATTTCTATTGCGACAAGTTACAAATGTAGATAAGGATGATGAAGTTGGTACGTTGTTGTCTGCATTGCTAACTCTTTTAATGATGAAGTGTTTGGATTATGATTTTAACAATTAATTAGTAGCTTGCTTGGTTTGTACCATATGATATAGTAATTGTAATTTTGAGAAAAGGGTATTTAAAGAATAACATTAATTAAATGTGTTGAAATGTTTGTACAATATGCTTTATAATATATATTGTTTCAAATTAAGTTTTGGAGATAAGTAGATGTTTGTACCATATGTTATATAACTTGTATTGCTTAAATTAAGATTTGATGCACATTTAATGGAGAGAAGTGTCTTACTCCATTATAAAATATTAAGATAAGATAATTCTGGAACTAATGTGATTGGGCTAGGCCTAAATACATAACAAATTCATTGATGGGCCATGTTACAATATAATGACTAGTATATATATTAGTCTTTTTACGTCATTTACACTTTATGATTACAACTATAATTACGTTACCAAACACTTTTATTTAACAAACAGCTACTACTTACTGCTTCTACCACTACTACATTTCACCAAACATACCCACATAATTATAATATTTAGACATTTATTAAGCATTATAAACATACAATAATTGTTTATCTACAAACAAGCATCATATATCTACACATACGTCGTACCTATACAAGTCTTAATTGAAGTTAGAAACAAACATGCCCTTATGCATGCTAATCTTGATAGAAAATTACTACTTCAATCAAACTAATATTATATATTCTCGCGTTTGAATTTGACTTAATTATATTAATACGAAAACATGATTTAAAAGTTCATGTAAAAATTTTTGTTTAAGACTTAAGTTATTTCTTATTTAAACATAACTTAATCAAAATATCAAATAAACAAAAGCATGGTAGTAGTACATCGCGTTAGTTACAATAGTTCAATGTTAGAAGATCACTTTTAGTTATGTTAAAAAATTGCTTTTAGTGAATTTTCAATTTCAATATAAATTCTCGTTTGTTTTACTGCTTGTTTTAGGGATTCGGTCGTATGAGTTTTGGCTCCATGGTTTCCTTTTGATCATACATAGAATCAGGACTAAAAGTGTATGGATGTATATTTTTTTCAAACTGTAATATAAACTCTTTAATTAAAAACCGAATTTATTTTTCTCCTATTGACGAACTCTAACAAGGGACTAAAAATACCCGGGTGCAATTAAGCTAAATCGAGCTCTTCTACAAAACATAATTTTACGAAGCAAATGTCATCGGTGTTTCGGATATTTCCTAGTTTCGCCCCTGATCGTAGCATACTTTGGTCAATTCTCCTATCAAGATCAAATCAAAACATTGCAATTCAACAAGATGCATGCATTCAAACCATCCCATCCCACTTCCTTCTTAACTAGTACTAGTACAAAAATAATGCACAAGTAATAATGCATATCCTAATAACTTTATTAACGGCCCACATAAACCATCTTCTAAAACAGACTCGTCATGTGCAATGTTTTTTTGTTTTTCGTTTTTTTATTTCTTTGGGTTTGCATCTCCAATATCACCCCGTAAAACTAATAAAGGCCAGTACGCGAAATCATTCAAGTAAGTTATATGTGACACTTTTATTACCTAATGGAGTAGATGATGATTTATTAAGAAAACTATCCACAAGTAATGAAAATTTATATAACGAGTAGAATATAATGGTTCATTGGTTCGAGTTCAAAAGGAGGGAAATAAACGGTATGTCTTTATATAGTTTACCGAATACACACAAATACATACATGAATACGGAGTATATAACAACTTGAGTAAATTTTAAAATACATCTTTGTGATTTGTCAAATTTCACAGTTTAAATCTTTATCAGCAAATTTGGAAAATTTACAACTTTCCGTCAATAAACATTAGACAATATACATCTCTAGAGACGAATAATACAAATTTTTTCGTTATCTGCTAACGTGATTCTAGCATGAAGATTATTTTCGTCTTTTTGCTTGTAACATGTATTATGTATTATGCAATTTACTATTTTAATTTTTATTTATATCATTATTATTAATATCAGTATTATTATTAAAACTTATTATCATCTTTTTTTAACTTAAACTCGTTTTTTCATCTTCTTCAAACAAAAAACACAGATAACCCATTTTTAACAAAATCATCTTTGTTGTTGAATTGGGTGAGATAAAGATTAGTTTGTTAAAAAGAGTTTGTGTGTGTTTTTGGTTTGAAAAAAAAAAAAAAAAAAAAAAAGGGGGGGGGGGGTGTGGGGGGTGGGGGGGGGGGGGGGGGTGGTTTAAGTTGAAAAAGATTGAAATGGGTTTAAATAATAAAAATAAAAATAAAATATAAAAATTATAGAAATTTTTAAAAAATGTAATAATAATATTAATAAAATATATATATATATATATAATATTAATAAAATAAATTAAAATTAAAATAATAATAATAATAAAAATAAATTGCAAAATACATATTTGTTACAAATAAAAAGACGAAAATACACCTCATGTTAGAATCACGTTAGCAAATAACTTGCTAACCGAAAAAAAATTGCATCGTTCGTCTTTAGGGATGTATATTGTTTAACGTTTTTGGCGAAAGGATGTAGATGTCTTAACTTAATAAACTGTAAAATTTGGCAATCACAAATATGTATTTTAGAGTTTACTCTTATAGCTTTATACACTTTGACATCTGGATATTTGTTGAAAGAAATACAACGAGCTAAACCGTAATTACCAATATGCCATCGCAACCAACTAAATACAAATGGCAATGCCTGAAGACGTAACAGGTAACCGATTCATGTGACTTATTATGACCACCCAGATACATCTGCATTCTTGATATCTTACTATAAATAGAGAAGCACAAATGCACAAGATTAAATATCCACCCACTTTGGCATTGCGTGTCTATCTTATAAATACACTTGCATCCTAACCTTTGCGCTTCGGCATATGTTATTGTTTCATCATATTGACATGAGCTTTTATAGACTTGAATTGGGGTTTATACGCATGAAAGAAAGATAAGCTAACTTATGCCAAATTAGAACCCAATGCCGAATCTATTTGAAGAAATTTAACTCATTCGACCATTAAACGCAAGAAATTAAATTAATACATGGGATGTCCTCAACTTCTAATCAAGTTGTTGCCCAACACCGAATATGGCAAGAAAGACCGATCAATAAAGCTCATAATTGGATCCTTTCCCGATTTATTAATGTTGTTCCCCTTGCGACATATTGATGTAAGAGGAGTCATCGAGATTAAGGATGATGCCTAACAATAAGATTCGTACAAGTACTAAAATGAAAGAAAGAAAAAACTAAATGATACGTTCCGAAAATTTAACGAAAGATGGGCAAAAACGTTGTGGTCGATGAGATTATAGAAGCTTTAGTATCTCTCACTCCAGCACACTTCTTCGCTCAAGTATGTAATGTGAAATATAATGGCATGTTTATGTAAATTATGTAGCGTATAATAATAGAAGTGTTTAAAAATACTGTGATGAAACATAAGTAACTATTACTTAGGCGTTGTTTGTTTATTAAAAGGCTTTAAATATGAATTTTATTTGTATTTCTTATTTATTAAAAGGCTTTAAATTTGATTTTACAAACTACTTATATATTATTGTTTGAAAGATTTTTGTGTTTTAGGGTTTTGTCATCATCATATTAGCATATTTAACATTTTTTATTTAGCAGTACAAATAATGACGTAATTCTCTTTATACGCTTTATCAATGCTAAAAAAAAGTTCAGAGAAAATAAATAACAAAAAATGAAAAGAAAAAAAAAATAACTAAAAAAAAGCTAAAGCAAAAAAGTTAAAAAAAGAAAAAAAAAAGGAAAAAAATTGTAGTTAAAAAGACATTAAGAAATAGTAAGACACTCACTCCACATCTTATTGAGTAATAGGTTTAAGACTATGTCCGTCTTTGAGCGAGAAAAAAAACACATAGTTGCCTCAGACATAAGGATTCTCGGACTAGAACAATGAGATTTGCTCGACCGAAGGAAATTTTATGATTGCGTCTGAATAAATCTATACTACCTTATAATGTAATTATGACTCTATAAAAGGAAATTTAAAAAAAATAAGCCTATACACTTACTATAAAAGAAAGTCAAAATTTAGCTATCTTCCTGAAAATTAAATACATAACATTGTAACAACACCAATTCAAAACATCGTAACACCACACACCAATTTATTTATTCGTACAATTATTTTCAGAAAAAAAAAAAAAAAAAAAAAAAAAACGTATCACAGGATACCAGCTACCGCATTGCGCGGGTACTTATATTAAAAGGCTTTTAAAATATTATTGAAAAACAGACCCACCAAAGTTAAATATTATGTTAAGAGGCCTCTTGTGTAATTTCCTTTGGTCATTCATTGCCTAAATTAGTCAATAAAGCTTTGACAGAACGCATTATAACTACTTTTCTAGATTTAGTGGTCTCTTTCTGTGTGTTCTTGAGTTTAAAATTGAGGAGAAAAGAATGGAAATGGAAAGAACTAAAGATGATGTTGTGTTCTTGAGTTTTTAAGTGGAGGAAAAGAAAGGATCCGGGGAGAAGAAGATAAGCTTAAATCTTCCGCCCATATATGGGAGGAATGGGAAGGAAGTCACTTTCTTTTCCTTTCTTCTTCACTTCTCTTCTTCTCTTTTCTTTTCTTTTCTTTTAATGAAATCTGGAGAACATAGTGTTTGGTATAATCTTTAAAACGGAAACCATTTGTTAAATGACAAATCTTCTTCTTTACTCCCTTTAGAACATTTTTTAGCATATCATTAACGATAAGATTTAAACCCGTGTCTTAGTTATGAGTATTAAGTAATGAGTCATATACCAGCAACCAATATTATTGGTTGACACGTAACAAATTCATAATGAAAAAAAGCTAAGAAACGTATTTTCTAAACAATGACCTTTATCGACCCGAACTCACTTGACTCGCTTCTAAATTATCCGTTTGACCCGTTACAGGAACATGCTTTGGTTTCATTGTTCTATGTTCAGGTTTTTCTGTTAGCATCAAATTGTATTTCTGGATTCTAAAACAATGTATCCACTTCAAATAAAACATTTCCAATACTGCTTTTCTTGTATAAATATACAGTATATTATTTCGTTATTCGTGGTCTCGAAAACAAAACAATGAAAATAGTTGTTTACTACATGCCTCAGCTTATCCTAAACATTTTTTAGCCATGAAATCTGACACTAATTCCACAAGATCCTGATTCGTAGTCACATGTCCTATACAGTCTCCACTCTTTTATTTAATGTCTTAACACACCATGTTCCTTACCAGATTTTATGTCATAACTAACTCCAGACCACATTTAAAAGTAATGTCTTAAAACATCATGTCCCGTACGATACAGTTACAATAGTACTATTCAAAACTAAAAATAGAACAGTGCAACAATAATGTCCCGTGCAATCTCATTAAAATGCTCGGCTCGTAATCAATTACCTGAACTAGATAGTTGAGCAAACTAGACTACAGCACTCAAGTCTCACAAACATGTAACGAGAAATGAATATAAACAAATGCAGCTAGTAGATAAATTTATAAGGAATCTTAAAAAGAGTATATATGTATGTAAAGATACAAAATGGGGGTTGTGCATAGCCCAACTTGCAGTTGAACAGCTGCAAGTTTTCATTTAATCAAAATTAGCTGGCTAATGGTCCCACTGCCCCTATCACCCCAATCAAGTTCATCACTTTTTCTTTAAAAGAAGATGCTTGCTTGCTTGTTTTGGGTCCCCTTTGCAACATCTATCTTGTTTTTTTCTCAGCTTTTTTTATACAGTTTTATTCCAAGTGTACAAGATTAAAGTATAACGAACAGCAAAGTATATGTTTTGTTGATCCTTCAAGGGCTGCTAGCAACTATACGATCTTAGTCTACGCAAAGTATAACGATTGGCAAAAGGTGAAAGAATAATGATTGAATTATTTAAAAAGTTATACAAAATGTGTGTGTACTAATGGTGTAACTTTAGGCATCAAACAAAAGAATGAATGATAATATTATAACTTTTGAAGATTAACAAAATACAGGTGAAAGAAAGAAAGAAAACAAACAAAAAAAAAGGTTAATAAATAGTAACAGATTATAGGGAATTTGCAGACCTCGGCTCTTTAGTCGGAAAATAGATTGCTGTGCTATCTCCATCTATGATTTCTGCTGCTATCGCCTTCACTTGTATCGGAATCTCTATCACCGGGTTGTATATCATTTACTCTACTATTGTCAACCTTATAATCACGATTAGAACGCGAAGATTCTCTTCTTTCCTGCAAATTAAAGAAAAGAACCGATGACTTTCTTTTCGGGAAAAAGTCTTACGACAAATGCAACATTTCCTTTCCAACAAGTTTTAATTAAAAGTCATTTATTCTGCCTATAATCAATCATTCCAACATAATTATAATATTTAAATGATTCCTCTATCTTGTTATTTACTAAAAGCAAAAGTTGGGTTATTGCCCATTAGTGATCATAACAGATTATTAATAATATTAAAAAGATTCCCTTATATTGTCTTGTACTAAGATATTTGACAAATAGTCAAACATGTTTATAAAACTATGTTGCCTAGTCAATGTACATATATTGATTTAATTCCATAATGTTCATCATCGACATCAAGTAATACTACAGGCAATTGAATACTAGTAGCACTCTTACGTTAACATTGTGTCGATCAATGCATTTATTTTAGGACAAGGGAGTGATACATATGGCGAATATTGCCAATATCCAACTTTTAGAATTGGAACAAAATAAAAGGGCCCAGCAAGACAACTGTCCCGATTGTGAGTGCATGTTAAAAAAAATCGAGTGTGAATAAGACTACTAGACTAGGTCTGTTGACAAATCACAACCTCATAATGAAAGCTAGATATTGGAAGAATAATGCTTACAGTGGGAAACAGCAAGTCATCGGCTTCAAGCATGTGGAGTACGTGCCCCATTTTCGGCCTTTTTTGTGCATCTGGATCTACACACCGAAGAGCCACCAAGAGTATACGTTTTAAAGCTTTTGAAGATGGCATCTCGGGCAACTTAGGATCAACCACCTCGTCAGCTTTACGGTTGCCAACCATTGTTTTCAACCATTCCACTAAGTTCACCTGTAATTATGCATTTGCTTCAAAATTGTTTGGACAGAGAACAAACTATAAATCAAAAAGGTTATTAATGTGTTTCAGGACTAGTACTAACCTCTCCTTGTGGTCGACCATAATCAACCGGATTTCTCCCTGTAATTAGTTCCATGATAAGTATTCCGAAGCTATATACATCACTCTTCTCAGTTAACATGCCTGTGCATGCGTACTCTGGTGCAACATAGCTGAAGAGAAAGAACTCATACTAATTTAGATCAAACAGAGCAGTTTTCTATTTCAAGATCGATATGAAGTTACTAAACTTTTAAGGAGTAATAACGATACAATCACTGCACTAAATTATCGCAACGAACACCAGGAGCAGAGACGTATCACTGTCTAACTAGAGGTAAAATTTACAAAAAATGGGAATTTAGAAGGTGTTAAGTTTTGACCTCACATGTTAATATCCTATAACCTTTGTTCATGGAGTGTTTTGACATATACACAAACAACATTGCAGTACAAGAAGTAAAAGCAATAAAGGATCAATCACAGAAACCAGTAATACTTACCCAAAAGTTCCCATTACACGAGTTGTCACGTAACTTGTATCTGAACCCAAAAGCTTAGCAAGCCCAAAGTCAGAAACTTTAGCATTCCATTGACGATCAAGTAATATATTGCTAGATTTGATATCACGATGGACAACTTTTGGTTCAAGACCCTCGTGAAGATATGCCAAACTGTAACAACAGTAATACACAGTATAAACAATAAAGATGGATCTACGAGCATTTATATGCTAATAAATGTGGACAAGTGATTTCTAGAGACAAGTTTGTACAAAACATACCCCTTAGCAGTTCCCTGAATAATATTCATACGAATACTCCATGTTAAAGGGCTGACATCCCCGACATCCCCATGAAGCCACTGGTCCAGATTCCCATTGTCCACATACTCATAGACAAGCATCCTGGCAAAGAAAATTTAATGAGAATAACAAAAATGACTAGTGGTGGTCATCCTTCTATAAATGCAGTTCATGGTAAAAAGTTAAACACCCTATTACCACATGTAGATGTCGACAAATTGTTAACCGCAACAATACACTTCTTTAACTTTACATTTCTTATTACTACTAGTTTTATCATTGTGTGTACATATCCATCCTAATTCCTAACGTGATTATGACACACCAAAGTTCCTTGGCTATGCTAGAGTAACAGTTCAACTTTCCTCTTTCATATTGAAAAAATGCTAAATTTTGTGGTTTAAAAACTCGCCCATGAAATTACATTCTCAGCAAACATAATTTACATCTGAAAGGATAGCGGAAAAACATTACCTGTAGGCTCCTTCAACACAATATCCTAGAAGACGAACAAGATTCTTATGTCTCACACGCCCAATTGCTTCTACCTCCACTTTAAACTCCCTCTCAGCTTGACCCCTGAAAAACATATGCCAAAATCCATATGATCAATCCATAAACTACATCATATTCATATAACCTTTGAATTGAATAATAATTTAACAATTTCTTGCAAGGATATCACATATTTACGTATCAAATTATCATTGGCAATTGACTATGAACAGTTAGAACTTAGAACAGCAACACACAAAA
This sequence comes from Chrysanthemum seticuspe, assembly GCA_019973895.1. Taxonomy (NCBI): domain Eukaryota; kingdom Viridiplantae; phylum Streptophyta; class Magnoliopsida; order Asterales; family Asteraceae; genus Chrysanthemum; species Chrysanthemum seticuspe. Next base: position 44,834,732 of record BPTQ01000007.1, read on the forward strand.
CACTAACTGGATTTCCTTAACCTAGTTAACAATACATTCCATAAATTTATATCAAAAAGCATAGAACTTTACCTACATCAGAAACTGTGTATTAGTAAGACCCCTTGTCCTATAAACTAATTACACACTCGTAACAAATTTAACAGCTTTTTACATAGGCATCACAAGTTCAATTATCAAATTATCCTAACCCATTGGCTCACTATAAAACAAGAACACACACAAAACCCTTAACTAAGTAACAACAAATCCCATAACTTTATACAAAAAGCATTAGCCACTCAGGGGAGGCCTAATGACAAAAAGGCTTGTGACTATCATCACTAAAATGTGAGAGGTCTCAAGGTTCAATTCCGTGCAAACAACCCTGGCCACGCGAGGGTTTTACCTGATTTGAGTCTATTTAGCGGTGGTTCAAACCCGTGGGTTATTGGGCAAAAAGGTCAGAAACCATGGTTACGCAAACAAAAAAAGCATGAGACTTTACCAAAAATTAAGCAAATTCCCAATTCCCACACCCCTAATCAACAACAAATTCCAAACTTTATATTACAAAAAGCAATCAACTTTACCTATTATTCAGCAAATTCTTAACAGCAACACGAGTATTATCCGCCAAAACACCACTATAAACAATCCCATACCCCCCTTCACCAATCACATTCTCATCATCTAAACCATTAGTAGCAGCTTCCAACTCCCTCAAAGTATACCACCTCCCCCACCCCAAATGCGAAACCTGAGGCAAACAACCACCACCACCACCATCACCACCACCACCACCATTACCACCACCACCACCGCCACTAGTAGCCCTACTCTCACCACTACTCTGCCTATCACTAAACACCACCCTATGCTCCACCTTCCCTATATCTATCTGGATCTCAGGCACCATCATGCGATGATCCATCACCACCCCACCACCACCACCACCACCACCATCATGGTTGTTGTTTATCTCCTTAATCTCTTTAATGGGTGTTTGGATATGGGTTGTTTTCTTGCTGTTGTTGTTTCTGCGACGTGATGTGATGCAAACTGAAAGAAGGAAGAGAACCAAGACGATGATTGCTCCGACAAAGATTCCGACCACTACCCATAAACGGAGACCGAAGATTGATGTGGGTTTTGAGAGTTCGGAGTTGACAAATGCTTTGTCGTATATCGACATTTATGTGTTTTCCGGTGACTGTGTTTTTTAGTGTGTGTTTTTAGTGTGTGTGATAAAGAGGTGAGAGAATTGTGGTTTTTGTAGTAAAATGTTTTTTTATTATTATTGTGTGCTGGTTTGGTTTTTTTCAATTATTGTTTTCCAGGTAAGGACTTGACATTTTGTGTAGTTACATTTTGGTCCTTTTGGTGATAGAGTAGGGGTGGTTGTGTGAAGGTAAGAAAGTTGATGGATTGGGAATGTGAAAGAAATTAAGAAAACACACTTGCTTAAAAACTTAGGCTATCTGTAATGGAGGATCACACGACCTTGTCACCGCACTTTAGACGCAGTGTCGCCTCTTGTTACGACGACTCACATAGACAGAGGTTATAAGGGCAAATGGGGGTTGTAGCGCCTCAAATCTAAGACCAATAAGCCTTATTTTTTATAGTTTTGTAGAGTATATTATTTTTAAAATTGTAGTATAAATGTAAAATAGTTATTGGTTTAGCCTTTTTAAAATTACTACAACTACATTTCGGCCCTTCCAATAAAGTTGCTCAAGCTTCGTCCCTGACGACCCACCTTGAACGCGTCGGCAAGCAAAAAAGGGAAGAATCAGCCACATATTCGACCGAGTCGTGTGATAAGCTTGGCAAAAAAAAAACGAGCCTCAACGGGCATATTAATTGTGATTTTCTTATTTGAACTGAAACAGAAATGACGTTATGTGTTTTTGAATTAGTGAAGCAACAAAGATGACAAGTGCCTTTTTTTTAACCCTTTAAAAATAAGGTTTCACAGTTTTGGCCCCTAAACTTTAGAAAAGGTACGGTTAATCACAATTTAAAAAAAACGAGTCTCAATGAGCATATTAATTGTGATTTTCTTATTTGAACTGAAACATAAATGACGTTATGTGTTTTTGAATTAGTGAAGCAACAAAGATGACAAGTGCCTTTTTTTAACCCTTTAAAAATAAGGTCTCACAGTTTTGGCCCCTAAACTTCAGAAAAAGTATGGTTAATCACAATTCTAAAAAAATTGCAAACTTAATTCTTGTTAAATGTATACTTTTAATTTGATGTTTTATAATTGTTGATGGAATTTTAATTTTATTGTTTAAAATTTTGAAAATGAAAAAGTTAAAATAAAAGTGGTGATCGCAGTCGTCTTATTATACTAAGTTGGTTGCAAAAAGGTTGTACAGAGATAAAGCTGAATTGTCGTTGACGTGGCAGTGATTACTGCGGTCATGTGTTCTCCTTATTACACTTAGAGCGAAGGGTACCCACCGTTTCCCCCAAAACCCGACCCGGCGGGGCCACCGTCGTTAGCGTTTTCTCGTCCTGCGCCGTCACGACAAACCTAAATGGTCCGGTAATTTGCTTCTTTTTTGTGTGTGTGTATTGTATTTGTATTTTAATGGGTTATGTGTGTGGCGTAGGGTGCACGATGGCACCATATTGTGGTGTTATAGGAGATATGGGTGTTTTGATGTTTAGGTGAATTTTGGTGTTATGGGAAATGGTGCTAATATGACAGCACTTTTTCCACGACACTAGCGGGACGACACCATGGGTACCCTACGCTCTTAGTCTTAAACACTCAAAATACATTTACATATAAAAGACAATCTTATAGCGTATCAATATTAGCGGCTCAAGCTCATTAATTACACGCTCGAATCAAGCCTATTACCAAGGCCCATCAACAAACACTTAATGGAGGCGCGACTTAAATACCATGCCATGCAGGGCTTGGCAAAACCTATGAAGGCCAGTCTGAGCATGCAAGTACTACTCCTTCCCAACTGCCACTAACGGTTAAGATGTACCATTTGACACTGTGCAGTGGGGACACACGACAAGCATCACTTTGTACGAGCCAAGGAGCACACAACACTTTTCCTCCTTGTCTGCTCTCGGATGATCAACACTTGGCTCCCTAGCAGTCGTTGATCATCCCTAAAGGGTTTATCTCTAAACCCTACAAGCCTTTCTATAAAGGATAGCTAGCAACACACACAACTTCACTAGTTTCACACACTTGGGCAAATACTGCCTCACAAGTCTTTGTTTAAGTGTTACCTGAGCTTCTTGATCTTCATCAATCACATCGGTTGCTTACCGTTCTACATGAGAAACCAAAAAACAAAACCATTCTCATCCCATCTCTAAACAGATTTACATACCATACGTAAACATGGCGCTATCTGTGGGGACATGATACGAAATAGTCATAAATTTCTGGAAAATGTTAACCTATTTTCACTCATTTCTAACAAAAAAATCCAGAATTTTTTTGCCTTTGTGCATAAGTTTCTTAACCAAATATCTCTGGCGAACAAACCCCTCAAATTTCGGACACAACTAACCACCACCTCGGACCTATCCAAGTGGATAACTCTCCTCACACAGAGAAGAGTCAAAAAATACCCGAAAACTAGACTCACCAGTCATCCAGAAACCACACAAAGAAACCTTTGAGGGAGACGCATGGAACAGTTAACCTTACCAACCTGCACACGTCACTTCCTCTAAAGAAACCCATATGGTCTTGTGAGAAACATCATACTCTTAGACCATTCATACAACCACAAATGTCTCAACCATTCAAAGTACATGGAGCAGCAGAGGGCGCTAAAGGGTGTTAGGGAAAGGGATTGCTAGACATTCAAATCAGGCCATTTTACGCCCACTTATCGAGAGAAACTCAGGTAAACGTATACCAACCTACTTATCCCTTTCCGCATTACTTTACATATAGCAATCAGGCCAAGGCATTACCTAGGAACCACCCTGCGTATAGCATTCAGAATGACACCCTGACATATCCTCCTATCCCCTCCCTTGGAAATAACATACACCCTACCCTATACTTAGAACAAATCTCAAACACGTACCTAGTAAAATCTTAAGCTAAGGAACTCACAGATGGTAGGATAAAAAAAATTAGCCAATCTACCCAAGCCTTGACATCCTAAAAAAAAAAACTCTTAGGGACAACCCCACTATTCGGTCAAACAAACTTGCCCACCCTGATATACAATCTAGGGTAGATAGCAACAACCAAATGGAGTGAGAATTCCTCAGGGAACAGATGGGGAGTGTCAACATGATCCAATCATGGCACTCAAGTAAAAAAAGAGGCAATGAGGTCATAGAGATCTTGCAGCATACCTCATCGCGAAACATTCCATGTGATACATTTATAACATCATCCGAACCCGGTGTCATCACAGCAATGATAACCTCACATAGGGTTTGTAGAATATGTTAATACAAATAAACCGTAAAAACGTTTACTAATATTTTGCGATCTCTTTGTGTTTTGTTGATAACAAATATAATGTTATCTTAAGTACAATTATAAGGATACACGTTATTTTTGTAAAGCATTTACATATAGCCATTTAATATAAATTGTTGTAATAAATCATTTGTTGTAATAGTTTATTAGGATGGGTAAAAATCACAACCCATGGATCATATCCATAACCCATGGTATTGACCCATACCCACTTGACTAGATACATTGTAGTCATTAGATACATTGTATCTAAAAGAATACCCATGGACCAACCCATAACCCATGACCCATAACCAAAAAAACTCATGGGCAAAGAGGAGCGTCCCACGGATCCCTAGGTTTACACTAGACGGATCCCTTGTGGGAGGGATCCGTGGGATCCGGGGAACAATGGCAAGTTTTGCCTGTAAATAGAGAGCCATTTCTTCATTCTAACTCACCCCTCTTCTTACTAATTCTCTCATATACTCTCATTCTCTTCTAACAAAAGATCACTTGATCTAGAGAGTACTTCTTTCTTTCTTTCTTTAGTGATTCTCATATAGGTCCTTCTCTAAGGCGAGATCACAAGCATTCTACAAGTCATCCAAGCAAGGGGTCCTTGATTGATTTGTTTCTCCACAAGATTTCTGTAGCAAAGATCTTGTATTTGATATTTCACATATTTGTTGTGTAATAGTCGTGTTGGTTTGGTCCACCGTGTTACGGACTCGGTATTTAGCTTTGTACCAGAAAAAGGTGTAAGCAACGTTGTGAAGGTTTCTCCGCCAAGTTGAAGGAGTTTGTTGACATAGTGCTTGAACTCTCGAGTAGGTGACTCGGGGAGTGGAGTAGGGCAAGGAATGTGTCCTTGTAGCCGAACCACTATAAATCGGTTGTGTCATTTCTATCCCTTGCTTTACTTTATTTACTTGCTTTATCATTAGATCTATACTTTCTCTACATCCATACGATTTCACCTAATATCGAATCTAAAGTTTTTGAAACTAACTTAAAATTGGCAAAACTATTCAACCCCCCCCCCCCCACATTCTAGTTTTTCACAATTGGTAATAGAGAGCTAAGTTTATAAAAGTTTTAAAGTAAACCGTATTTTAAAAACTTTTCGATCACTATGGGTTCTGAAAATTACAAGGAAGGGCAATCTATGCAACGACCACCACTAATTGAAACTAATGGTTTTATATATTGGAAAAATAGATTCGAAACGTATGTGAAGTCTAAAGATATTGATCTTTGGTACATTATTGTTGAAGGCGATTTTGAGGCTACCTCAAAAGATGATAAAGGAAATTTAGTTAACATACCCCATGATAAACTAAACGATGAAATAAAGAAAAAGCTTTCTAAAAATAGTGAAGCTAAAATGGTTTTGTATAATGCTTTACCCAAAAAGGAATTCGAAAGAATTTCTATGCTTAAAACCTCTAAAGAAATTTGGAATTCTTTAGTTGTAAGTCATCAAGGTAATCAACAAGTTAAAAATAATAAAATTGATTTATTTGTTCAACAATATGAACAATTTTCAATATCGGATGAGGAAACTATAGATCATTGATTTGCTAATTTTAATACTATTATTACATCTTTACAAGCACTTGATGAATCTTTTTCTAGCCGTAACCATGTTAGGAGATATCTAAGGGCACTTCCATCCAAGTGGAGATTCAAGGTGATGGCGATCGAAGAGTCAAAAGATTTGACAATCCTCACCCTTGATGAACTCATAGGAAACTTAAAAGTCTACGAGCTTGTCCTTGCTAAAGATTTCGAAGCCTCAAAGGTGAAAGAGAAACACAAAACTCTTGCCCTTAAAGCCAAAAAGGCTTCAAGCGATGAAGAGAACTCCCCTTCGGATAGTGATGACGAGGAGTATGCTATGGCGGTAAGGGACTTTAAAAAGTTCTTTAGGAGGAAGGGAAGATACGTCAAACAACCGTATGACGACAAGAAATGATTCCGGAAAAGCAAAGAGGACGAGAAGCCAAGGGATGATCGTGCTTGCTTTAAATGTGGGGACCCAAACCACTTTATTAGTAAGTGTCCCAAACGGGATGATCAAAAGGCGTTCGTGAGCGGCACGTGGGGAATGAGCAACGAGGAGGACGAAGAAATTTGTCTCATGGCAAATGACGAGGTATGTCACGAATACTATAGTAGCTTATCACTAGATGATGACTCATTGCATAATGAATATGACAAACTTTGCAAATTTAGCTTAAAACTAATTAACAAAAACAAGCTTTTAAAAAGTCAAATACAACATTTAGATAAAGAGGTCAGAGAATTAAAAGCAAAATTGAAATGTCTAGAAAAGGGTAAAATAGCAAGTGGTGAATGTGAACTTTGCGTTCAACTTCAAACACTAGTTGATCAACTAGATTCTAAAATTGCTAGAATGAGTACGAATACTTTAGATATGATATTAGATAGTGTTAAAACCGGAAACAACCAAAAAGGTTTAGGTATTCAACAACTTGATCCATCTTGATCCATCAACTAGTGAAAACAAAGAAACACAATTTGTTAAGGCACTAGAAAAACAAGCTACTGTTGTGGAGGATCCCACGGATCCCATAAAAAGGGAACCGGCTAGTGTACAGCCAGGGATCCGTGGGTTTGCTGTATCAAACAGTGGTAACAACATAGCTTCTTCATCTCGAATATATTTTGTTATTGTTAATAAGAAGAAACCAACTCATTTTACCACTAGACAACCACCTCCAAAACATAATCCTATTTTTGCAAGAAACAAAGCTCCATCTTTTTCGAAACCTAATCCATCTAGGAGACCTAATAATGTTTACCCAAGAAGTAACCATCAAATGGGATGGAACCCAAATATGCAAAGCGGTTTTTCTTTTCAAAACTTTGCACCATGGAATGCATATTCACCTTATCCATACATGTCTAACATGAATGGAATGTTTAACACTAATGGACCCATGAACAAATGGGGACCAAAATTTTGAGTTAATTGTTTTCTTAGGTGTGCTTAAAGGTCGACCTAGATCCGGATGAATGGGTCAAGGATAGCGGGTGCACGAGGCACATGACCGGCAATAAAGATCTATTCTCCACATATGAATCCTTTAATGGAGGAAATGTGGTGTTTGGAAATAGCAAAAGTAAAATCATCGGTAAAGGTACGATTTCTAACAAATCTCTAACCATTAACGATGTGTGTCACGTAGAAAACCTAAACTTTAACCTCTTAAGTATAGGATAAATATGTGATAAAAAGTGCAATGTACTTTTTTACCGAAACTGGTAGTAAGATATTAAAAAATGGCATAACCATAGGAAGAGGAATTAGGAAACATGGAGTATATGTCATTAAAATCGGTAATAAACCTAAAGACAAACTTTGTATTACCTCTATGGATTATGCTTCGACCCTATGGCATCGAAGATTGGGTCATGCCAATATGCGACTTCTTCAATCGCAATCATCCAAAGATCTAGTAAGAGATCTACCTAAGTTAAAATATGAACATCACTTTTGTGATGCTTGTAATGTAGGAAAACAAGTTCATTCTAGTCACAAAGCTAAAAACATGGTGTCCACAACTAAGTGTCTAGAATTACTACACATGGATTTACTTGGTCCATCCGCTATCCAAAGTTATGGAGGCAACTACTACACTTTGGTCATAGTGGATGATTACTCTAGGTACACATGGACAAAATTCTTAAAGAACAAAACGGAAACATTTAATTATTTTAAAATATTAAGCAAGAAAATCCAAAGACAACTAGGAAGTCCTATTGTGTCTATTAGAACGGATCATGGTAGGGAATTCGATAATGAAGTGCAATTTGGAGCCTTTTGTGACGCTAATGGTATTACTCACAACTTCTCGGCTCCGCGCACTCCACAATCGAATGAGGTAGTTGAAAGAAAGAATAGAACCCTACAAGAAATGAGTCGCACCATGCTTAATGAGCAATTCATACCTCAAAAGTTTTGGTGCAATGCCGTTGATACTTCAACGTACATACTTAATCGAGTCTTAATTAGACCAATCTTAGGTAACACTCCATACGAGTTACTTCGAGGCAAAAAGCCTACGTTAGATCACTTTAGAGTCTTTAGTAGCAAATGTTTTCTTCTTAACACTAAAGATTACCTTACAAAATTTGATCCTAAATCAACCGAAGGTATCTTTCTAGGTTACTCCCCTAATAGCAAAGCTTACGTCATACTAAATAAAGAAACAATGAAGGTAGAAGAGTCATTAAATGTAAAAATTGATGAAAGTCCACCCAAACCCTCTCCACCTCTTGTCGATGACGAGATTGTAGAAAGCGAAGCTATTGTAATAAAGAAAAAGATTAATGAAGAAGAAGAAGAATCGTCAAATAATGAACTCACAAATATTAAAGAGTCCAAAGATCACCCCGTAGATAAGGTCATAGGAAAGCTAAACGAAAGAACCTTAAGGTCTTAAGTTCAAAACAAAAGTAGCCTATTTTGTTCTGTTTCAACCATAGAACCTAAGCATACACAAGAAGCCATAAAAGATGAAAGTTGGGTAATGGCTATGCATGAAGAATTAAATCAATTTGTTTCTAATGATGTTTGGACACTTGTCCCTCCACCTAGTAATCAAACCATAATAGGAACCAAATGGGTTTATAAGAACAAGTTAGATGCAAACGGAGTAGTGTCTAGAAACAAGGCTAGACTCGTTGCCTAAGGGTATAACCAACAAGAAGGAATATACTTTGATGAGACCTATGCCCTCGTGGCTAGATTAGAGTCTATAAGAATACTTCTTGCTTATGCTTGTGCTAATGATCTAAAGCTTTATCAAATGGATGTCAAAAGTGCTTTTCTAAATGGTTTTATTAATAAAGAAGTATATGTAGCTTAACCTCCGGGCTTCATCGATTTTGAAAAACCTAAACATGTGTATAAGTTAAAGAAAGCCCTTTACAGTCTTAAACAAGCTCCAAAAGCTTGGTATGATAGACTCAAGTCATTTTTAATCAAACACAACTATACCATGGGGTTAGTTGACAACACACTTTTTACTAAGAAAAGAGAGTCACATATAATCATAGTTCAAATATATGTAGATGATATTATATTCGGATCCACTTGTCAAGACATGTGTGATGATTTCTCTAAAATCATGCATGACGAGTTCGAGATGAGTATGATGGGAGAACTTAGTTTCTTTCTTGGTCTACAAATCAAACAAGTCGAAGATGGTATCTTCTTTAATCAATCTAGATACATAAAAGAGATGTTAAAGAAATTCGGTTTAGAAGAGTCAAAACCAATTAGGACACCAATGTCATCCGACACCAAACTCACTAAAGATGAAGACGGCGAATCCGTTGATAATACTAAATATCGTGGCATGATTGACAGTCTTCTCTACCTCACGGCTAATAGGCCGGATATCATGTTTAGTGTTTGTTTATGTGCTAGGTTTCAAGAAGACCTTAAAACATCACACCTAGAAGCCGTAAGAAGAATATTTAGATACATTAAGGGTACAACACAATCAGGATTATGGTATCCTAAGGGCACGGGAGTAGAAACAATTGTATATGCAGATTCTGACCATGCAGGTGATTATGTTGACCGAAAAAGTACAAGTGGGGTATGTACTTTTATGGGATGTTGTTTAACATCTTGGTTTTTAAATAAACAAACGGCATTAGCAATATCAACAACCGAAGCTGAATACGTCTCTGCCGGCAAAGCATGCCAACAAGCACTATGGATGAAACAAGCGTTAGTTGACTACGACATTCATATACGTGACATAGCCATTCTATGTGACAACAAGGGTGCTATCGATCTAAGCAAGAATCCGGTATTACATTCTCGCACAAAGCATATAGAGATTCGTCATCCCTTCTTAAGAGACAATGTTCAAAAGGGGAACATCTCTATTGAGAAGGTAGCATCCGAAGACAACATAGCCGACGTCCTCACCAAACCGTTGAAGCGGGAACAATTCAACCTACTTCGTCTTGGTCTTGGTCTCATGGAACAAACGTCGTAATTTATTTATTTTTACTCTAAAAGGTATGTAAACACTAGCCTTCTTCTTTCTGAGTCTAGGATCTCTATTTCACGCACAACTCACAAACAATACGGGAATTTTCAAAACCCAAGATAAGTTTTTCACTTATAACTCATAGTTTTTCTTATTTTCTTTCAAAAATAAGTACAAGTTGCAAACACATAATTACATACACATCTACTTTTCAAAGGATAAAACGATTTTTATTCGCACATAGAAACCTCTTTTTGAAAAGTTTTCTAAAAATGATACCTCTTCCCGTATCAATTTCACAAAAGCAATTTCTCACGTCTAGGACAAATCACTTTTTCATTATTAATACAAAGTAAAAACCCGTTTTCATTGCATCTCATGTCTTTTGAATGCTAAAGAGAACACATAACTAATATGTGTTTTCGGGTACGTTCATTTAAGTAACAATGAATTAGGAGCACTTGGGTTATCTCACATAATAGTATGCTTTTTCACTTCTAGTTTATTTTTCTTTTCTTTTTTAGGAGTCGAGATAATCGCAACTCCAAATAGTTTGCATATAGGCACACACTAGGCAAAAATGTTTCCAAAAGGAAAATTTTATGTTGCCTGAATCACCAGTCCCACGGATCCCAGCCTTAATGCTGGACGGATCCCTCAAGGGAAGGATCCGTGGGATCCGTGAGATAGAAGCTAGTTTTATCTCCTAATTTTCTCACTTTGGATGAAAACTCCAATATCTTTTCATTTTTTTTGGAGTATGTTCTTTAATGCTTGTGTTCTCATGATCACATGCCTTAAATTCATATCTAATCATTAGATTTTAATCCACATTTTGGGTCAAGCATTCATTACAATGCATTGTTTTTCTATATATAGGACTCCCAAAATGCTTGCATATTCATCTTCACAAACAAACAACACCATGTCATCCAAAAGATCTTACAACTTAGATGAATCACCTAGTACAAACAATCCTCTTCCTGAACTCCAAACCTTTGTACTTCCACCTTCCAAAATACCACAATCAAACTCTAGGATATCCGCACGGATTAGCATCCGGCCTTGTTGCTTACCAAAACCATCATCAAATGGCTCATCACCAACACATAACTCACCACAAGATGCTTCCATTATAACACCTCCTTCATCACCAACAAGTACACCAACTTCATCACCTATCAACTAACCACCTAAAGTCACTCTTTTGGAACTCCTTAAGACTCCAATAAGATCTCAACAACCAAAACAAAAAGAATTAGCCTTTTTGACACCTCCCACTTCTCTAAATACAATTTTCAATGACCTTGAAACATCACCACCCTTAGCTCCCATTAAGCTACAAGAACACCTAGGTTCTTTTCTACCACCACTTCCAAACATTCCGGACTTTGATCCGTATTTTCCCATTTTTCGACCACATCTTCCGCAACTCACAAATCAAAACAACCTGAAAAACTTCCGCACTCATTACCCACATCACTTACATTATGAACATTGCCAATCCACTAGGGAAATTGCAATCGAAGTTAGGGAAGAAATGCGATTCGTACTCAACCTCATCCTTGATCGCATCAATACCATTACTCATCAAAACCTCTATCCATAACCTTATGCAAGCATGGACGGAATCATTATTACTATTTTCTATTTTTAGTACTTTTCTTTTGAGTCATTTTCAAGAACAAGTCTTGTTCTTATTTTTACATGCTTGTAGGTGGCATAAATACCACTACACTTTGTTGTTTTACTACAAGGCCTTGTTTACATACCTTGGCTCCCAATCTTGATTCTCGTCAATCACAAGATTATTTAAGCATGTTACTAACCTTTCTCTTTGTAGGATTTTTTTATTTTTCTTCACTTGACGCCCCAAACTAGGGGGAGCTACCGTTAAGGGGGAGTAAGCGTTACGTGGACTATTTTACCACCTTTTATTTCTTCGATGGGTTAACTTTTTGTTTCGACAAAAAGGGGGAGAAGAAGTAAAACATAGGGGCTTTCAAAACATACATCTATTCTTAAGTTTTACTCATCATAACATTATGTTTTGTCATCAACAAAAGGGGAGATTGTTAATACAAATAAACCGTAAAAACGTTTACTAATATTTTGCGATCTCTTTGTGTTTTGTTGATAACAAATATAATGTTATCTTAAGTACAATTATAAGGATACATGTTATTTTTGTAAAGCATTTACATACAACCATTTAATACAAATTGTTGTAATAAATCATTTGTTGTAATAGTTTATTAGGATGGGTAAAAACCACAACCCATGGATCATATCCATAACCCATGGTATTGACCCATACACACTTGACTAGATACATTGTACTCATTAGATACATTGTATCTAAAAGAATACCCATGGACCAACCCATGACCCATGACCCATAACCAAAAAAACCCATGGGCAAAGAGGAGCGTCCCACGGATCCCTAGGTTTACACTAGACGGATCCCTTGTGGGAGGGATCCATGGGATCCGGGGAACAGTGGCAAGTTTTGCCTATAAATAGAGAGCCATTTCTTCATTCTAACTCACCCATCTTCTTACTACTTCTCTCATATACTCTCATTCTCTTCTAACAAAAGATCACTTGATCTAGAGAGTACTTCTTTCTTTCTTTCGTGATTCTCATATAGGTCCTTCTCTAAGGCGAGATCACGAGCATTCTACAAGTCATCCAAGCAAGGGGTCCTTGATTGATTTGTTCCTCCACAAGATTTCTGTAGCAAAGATCTTGTATTTGATGTTTCACATATTTGTTGTGTAATAGTCGTGTTGGTTTGGTCCACCATGTTACGGACTCGGTATTTAGCTTTGTACCGGAAAAAGGTGTAAGCAACGTTGTGAAGGCTTCTCTGCCAAGTTGAAGGAGTTTGTTGACATAGTGCTTGAACTCTCGAGTAGGTGACTCGGCGAGTGGAGTAGGGCAAGGAAGGTATCCTTGTAGCCGAACCACTATAAATCGGTTGTGTCATTTCTATCCCTTGATTTACTTTATTTACTTGCTTTATCATTAGATCTATACTTTCTCTACATTCATACGATTTCACATAATATCGAATCTAAAGTTTTTGAAACTAACTTAAAATCGGCAAACCTATTCAACCCCCCCCCCCCCCTTCTAGTTTTCCACAGAATATACATGGACGGAGGGAGTTCAGTTGACATAATGTACGAACATTGCTCCCAAAACACTTCAGGTCAAGCCTCAAACCACCAACCACACCACTAATCAGCTTCTCAAGAAAGAGATCATATCCTGAAGGTGTGGTCACCTTAGAACTTACAATTCCACATTGTACAATTCCACATACCCGTTGTCGATAACAATCATGTTACAATTCCACGTTGTCAAATCCACATCCAACTACAACATCATACTCAGAAGACCAACACTTCAGAAGCTCAATATAGAATTTTCAACCATCAAGTCTTTGGTAGAATTCCAACAAGAGCAGGGGTCGCTATAGTAAAAAACGATTACCCTGGCAAGGACGCGAGCTAAGCGGTCGCGGTAGAGGAGAGCAATATCAGGGAGATCGCGTTGGAACCTATTCCAGGAGACAATCCTAAATAGGTGAAAGTCATCATAAACCCTGAATACCTAGATCAACCCATAAAAATCAGAGTCAACCTCTCACCTTATGTTTAGAACCACTGGTACAACTGTTGGCAAACAACATGGACGTATTCGCCTGAAAACCATCAGAAATGACCCGTATTCCCAGGGAATTAGTCGAACACAACCTAGGCCTAAACCAATACGCACTAGTTATTAGACAGAAAAGACACGGTCTTTCTATTTAGCAGTCTCATGATATGGATTCACAGGTCACATACCTAATCCAGGTAGGCATCCTACGGCCAGTCAAATATCAAACCTAGGTCTCAAACCCAATTATGGTCAAGAAAGTTAATGACACGTGGAGTATGTGTGCGACTTCACTAGCCTAAACAAGGCATGTTCAAAAGAAAACTACCCTCTGCCACTCATCGACTAGAAAGTGGAATCCTTGGCTGATTTCAAATACAAGTGCTTTATTGACTTAAACAAGGGATACCACTAGAGTCTAACGAAAGAATATGATAAAGAAAAAACCACATTCTACACCAATCAAGGTCTCTTATGCTAAACCAAGATGCCCTTCGGTCTCAAAAACGCAAATGCTACCCACCAGATACTGGTAGATAGAGAGTTCAAATATCAGATAGGCATTAACATCGAGACATATGTCGACAACATGGTCATCAAAAGCAAAACAGAGGATGCCCTATTGCGTTGAATCATTGAAACCTTCCAAAATCTGAAACGCATCAACATGAAGTTAAACCCAGCTAAATGTACGTTTGGAGTAGAAGCGAGTCAGTTCTTGGGTCATATAATCGACGCCACGAGAATCAAGGTAAACCGCAATAAGATTCAGGTTGTACTAGTCATAGCTTACATCTTTAGAAACATTTATAAATAATCAACTAAACTTGGTATATTGGAAAATTAGCCTTTCTTTTATTCATGTAGAATAGAACCATAGTGATTTTTCTATACCTTAAGAACCTCCATCTCAATATCTTTATTTAATAACCTGTTGTGAACTTGTGATATACTCGTAGTGTTTCCTAACACTACATTCTCATAGCGAATTAGAGATTTAACAAAACACTATTAACCAAACACAATAAACTAACAATCATCTTAGGGTGTGTTTTAAAATAAATAATCAGATCACCACTTTAAAAGTGTAGATAACAATTGTATATAAAAATGTAAAACTGCTTATCTTCTTAAAAATTAGGCATATAAACATTTCAATAACCATTCCCAAACACCCTCTTAAAAGCATAGTAATCATATAGTCAAATGGCAAAATCAAACACCTCTTACAAATGACTAAAATGTATTACCTTTTGATGGCTCGCCTCTTGAACATAAACATTACCATCATTCATCCTGGAAACACAAGGTTCACACCCACAATCGTCAAATAGAAATTAAAAAAAAATTAAAAAACTAACTTGTTGGATATATTATAACTTAATGACGAACACCAATCTTTATTGTTTCTTCCGTTATAACGATCATTGTACTTGTCTTAAGGGATTAATTGTGATATTTTGATGATGATTAGTTTATTGAAATATGATTTCCCCCAAATTAATTTCGGGTAAATTTTTTGTTGAATTAAGCTTTTGATGATCGATCACTAAATGAATTGAGGATTGATGATGGTAACGATTAATGTTTGATTCCTATAAATCATTGTAACTGATTATTTTTTGATTTACAAACAAGTTATTGGGGATCAGTGTTAATTAATTTGGGGGGAAACTGAATTTAGGGTATTGATTGTTGCAATTATGATTTTAGGGTATTGATTCAGGTAAAAATAATTTGGGGAAAACAATTTTGGGGGAGTGAGAGAGGAAGTATTGTTGTTGAGAGACTAGCTGTAATCTCGACCATTGGATGTGTGAAAATGCCACGTGTAATTTTGTGAGAGTTTTGGGATGAGACTTGCCTAAATGTAAGCTTGTTTTATATAGTGTGAGATAAAATAACTAGATAGATTATGAAGTCACATATAAGTTAGAGTTAATTACATAATTGGTCCTTGTGGTTTGTCGGATCTTGCGTAAAATGTCCCTGTGCTTTTTTTTACGGGTCATGTCCTCGTGGTATGCAAAAGTTACGGGTTCGGTCCTTTGACGGGTCATGCTGTTAGTTGACCGTTAACTCCGTTAACTTGGCAAACCACAGGGACGATTTATGTAACTGAAAAAAAAAAAAAAAAAAAAAAAAAAAAAAACTGTTTAAAAAAAAGAAAAATTGTTTAAAAAAAACTGATTTAAAAAAAAAAAAAAAAAACTTTAAAAAAAAAACGAAAAATTGTTTAAAAAAAAACGTTTACAAAAAATATTTATTACACTTAAATTGGTGCTTATGTATAATGTGAGGGCCTAAGAGAACTTTTTTTTTTTTTTTTTTTTTTTTTTTTTTTTTTTTTTTTTTTTTACTATACCTAAATTTTGGGCTTATGTACAACATGAGGGCCTAATTTTTTTTTTATTAAACTCTAAAAAATGAAAAATAAAAAAATTAGGCTCTTACAACGTGAGGGCTTAAATTTTTAATGCGTATTTTGTACAAAAACGTATAACTTATACCCTCAAAAACATATAAGAACTTATAACGTGAGGGCTTAAATTTTTAATACGTATTTTGTACAAAAACGTACAAAATACGCATTAAAAATTTAAGCCCTCACGTTATGAGGGCCTAACTTTTTTATTTTTCATTTTTTAGAGTTTAATAAAAAAAAAAAAAAAAAAAAAAAAAAAATTGGGCCCTCATGTTGTACATAAGCCCAAAATTTAAGTAAAAAAAAAAAAAAAAAAAAAAAAAAAAAAAAAAAAAAAAAAAGTTCTCTTAGGCCCTCACATTATACATAAGCACCAATTTAAGTGTAATAATATTTTTTGTAAACGTTTTTTTTTTAAACAATTTTTCGTTTTTTTTTTATTTTTTTTTTTTTTTAAATCAGTTTTTTTTTTTAACAATTTTTCTTTTTTTTTAAACAGTTTTTTTTTTTTTTTTTTTTTTTTTTCAGTTACATAAATCGTCCCTGTGGTTTGCCAAGTTAACGGTCAACTAACAGCATGACCCGTCAAAGGACCAAACCCGTAACTTTTGCATACCACGAGGACATGACCCGTCAAAAAAAAAACACAGGGACATTTTACGCAAGATCCGACAAACCACAAGGACCAATTATGTAATTAACTCTATAAGTTATGTTAGAAAATTAAAATTCCTCTAGAAGTTTATGAAATATTAGATAGGATTTTATATGTTTCTAAGAGCTAGGATGTTATATGTAACGTTCTCCATTTTTTTAAAGGAGTATGTGAACCTACAAATAGAGGATTCATCTCTACTATCTCATAAATATTTAAGTGTCAACACAAAATGTAGTTATATATGCCCGAGGTGACTCCACTTAAGTATTTTTATTATTTTTAATAACAAAGACTTTTACACACAACTCGCATCTTATAATACACTTACTGATCACTTTATCCAAATAAAACATGTGAAAAGTTTTAATTGAAAACTTAATATTCATAAAAAAAAAAAAAACTTTCAGCATGGTATTCATAAGTACCCATCATCTTAAAATAGCTTGGTTAATCAATTTCTTATGTCTTATTTATTAAAAGCAGTCTAGTTCACCTTTGTGCCACTATCAAGTAATAATATAAGTTTACTATGTTCATATATCATATCCTTACGCCCAACGTTTCAAACACAATATTTAATTATAAATTTGAGCAAAATCATTTAGAATCAGTGGACATGAAGTAGGGGTGTACAGAAAACCGAAAAAACGAACCTAAACCGAAAAAGACCGAGAAACTGAAACCAAAAAACCAAAACCGATTGAAAAACCGATGGTTCGGTTTTTGTAATTTATAAAAACCGAAGTTTATGGTTCGGTTTGGTTTTAGCAAAAACACCAAACCGAAAAAAACCGAACCGAAAAAATACATATAATCTTAAAAACTTGTGTTTCGGTTGTTGCTTCTTGAATGTGTCATTTATAACATATAAACATTTATCATCTAAAATTTTTGTGGTCATTAGTTTTCTATTGCCGTTATTATGTCACTTTACGACGCATAAACAAATCTCTTATATAATGATTTTTATGATCAATAGTTTCTTATTGTCATTATTTTGTGTTTCTTTATTCTTGAAACTTGAAAAAGTTATTCTATGTTGCATTAAAAATTCGACCATTTAAATACCAAACCGTGATAAACGAAATAAAAACCAAAAAAACCGAAAAACCAAATCAAAAATAAACCAAAAGCCGAAAAACCGAAACTAGAATAAACCAAAACCGAATGGTTTCTAAAAAGGAAAAACCGAATATTTTCGGTGCCTAAAAACCGAGCCAAACCGAACCATGCTCACCCCTAACATGAAGGCTATCACCTTGTGTAACATTGCATATCAACTTTGTGAACAAAGAGGGTGGTAGAGGAATTTGTTAAATGATGAAAACCCCGTGAGAGGTATTAAATTATTGATATGTATTTTAATTGCACAAAAAAGTAAGACTAACAACAACAACAATAAAGATATGTATTTGTTAAATGATATGTATTTTAATTGCCCAAAAATTATTGATATGTATTTCAATAAAAGTGGGGTCTAGTAATCAAATTCAAAAAACAAAATTTCCCACATTTTATTTTCTCTCTCTTGATCGTTATTAACCAAAACCAAAATCACTATTACCTCCACCACAATCCGCCGGAAAGATCCCAAAACCACCATCACCATCGCTAGAAACACCAAACCCTGTTTTTGATTTCAGCAGAAACAACCCACCACCACCATCAAAGTCAATAACGAAAATAAATTTGATAATCTATGATATTGTGGGATCTTCTTCTACTACTGAAAACCTATCACCAAAATCACAATCACCCCCGTCACCGTCACCACCACCACATTATGCCGGATCAAGAATGATCAAAAGAAAATTATAAATATCTCAGTTCAATTATTTTTCTTCTTCCAAACAAGTCAGAACAGAAAATGAGAAAAAAGATGATGATAATACTAGTCTTGAGTTGTACCAAGAAAACAACCTTCTTGAAGCTATGGCATAAAGAAGAGAATAGTAATGCTGAGTTTGAGGATGAGAATCATTTAAGGGTGTTTTATCAACACTGGGTTGATCAAGATCAAGAACGGGTTTAGGTCTATGTCCATTTTGCAGACTTTAAGAAAAAGGTTAATTCTTTGAAATCGAGGTTTGCTCATAACTCGTAAAAAGAAAGGATTGGTGTGGACATAAGTCAAGGTATGGTTCTTGAGCAGACGGAAGGTTTTAATTTGTCCAACAAGATTTGGGGTGTGAAAGGTGATCATGATAAAAAGGAGAAATGGTGGTGACTTCAACGGATAAAGATCATGTCATATTGGTTTTCATGTAACGTAATAACCGAGGGTCGACCGAGGGTTTGTTTGAGTAATGGGCGAGTTTTGATGATGAAAACACGTACACTACTGGCAAGTTTCAACCAAACAGTAATTTCATGTTTTTTTTGAAGTTTTAACACTTTCTCTTTTGTTCTTCTAAGAAAATAAGGTTGAATAAGTCTTTTTAAAATATGTATATTGTCTCAAACTACAAGTTAGTATATAGAGCTACTAAGATGCAATTGCATTTATAATGTTCATCTAAGAAACGTAGAAAATAATAACCTTTGATGCATCCGCAGATTGAGCTTGCTCAAAATCACTTGCATTTGTATTCTTTTTGCATACAATCAGCCTGCTATAATTATCCTTAAAAATAAGGAGAGAAAAAACAAGCCAAATATAAAAAGTGTGTTATTAACAACTTGCTGCAAGAAAGAGACATCAAAATAATTTTACATTTTACGATTATCAAAAATATCACGACAACAGAAGTTGAGTAGGGCCCACATTTCCTTGTTTAAGAAAACGATAAATATAAATTGAGTGTTTTGAAATACAAACTATTGAGTAAATCATATATTAAGTATGAACGTGTACATCGATGTTATTCTAGATCGGGGTTCCAGTCACAACAATCCGGTGATCGAAAGGTATATCCCTTATGTATTTGCTCTTTTTTGTTTGCGTGTTCTTTATAGGGTGTACATGTTTATTATGTTTTGTACGATATAAAAACAAATTGATTAATTGTAACACCCCAACCCGACAAGGGTCAAAATGTCACACTATGGTGTCAATCATAACATAATAAACGCAAACGGAAGACTCAAATAAATTAAATACAAAGTATAGAACAAAACCTCTAAGGAATACATAATTTCTCAAAATTCTGAAAGGAAACAAACAAAATATAAATTCCAAACTAACTCCAGATGACAAGGAAAACTAAGGTTGGGTCGGTCCACTAAAAGCTCCTACTCTTATCACTCAATCCCAGCATCCCGCTAATACTTGCCGCATGAAAAGAAAACGCGGCTGAGCTAACGCTCAGTGAACATATATAAATAATGAAAAGCAATAAGTCAAAAAGCATAAACGAAACAAATCCTACGAAACCTGCTAAACAAATATGTTAAATAAGATAAGAACTGAATATAGAATAAGGAAATCAAAAGGGGTCATAATGAAATAAAGGAGTTGTCAAAGGAATGCCCAAGTGCCTAAACATGATACATGAATAGACCAAAACAATCAGAACATATATTTCACATCATATCATAATTAAATCATAACATATGGAGTAGCTAACTCCCAGACATGTATGGCACACACATATATCAGAACTAAGTACCTGGGATGCATCCATACGCCCCCTGTCCAAAATAAAACATCACGTCCCTAATACACCTGCTTTCGGCAAATATATAGGCGCGTGGAATTAGTCATACAATAATCATATGCTAGCACAAAAAAAGAATGATGTGGACAAAGTCACACCTCCACATATATCGTCATGCCACCGGTGCCTCAGTGACATGGTCATGGTACCTCCATGACTAGCTAGTACCTTGGGCAACAGATTAGGTCAATAATATACATAACATAGTGTAATGGTCAAAGGTTGATAATCAAAATGATGAATAATTGGAATGAAACGAATAAACATCAGATGGCGTATCCAAACGAATATCATATAGAAGGAATCATATCAAATGGGATCATCAATTCTCATGTTTGTTGCATGCTGAGAAAGGAAATAGAGGGATATGTTCCATTCTTATTCCTTGATTTGGATTCTTTAATAAAAGTAAAAAAAGCTAATGAATGGACATTTTAGAAGAGGCGTTTCTATTTATCATTCTCATGTGAATGATAGAGCATGGCAAAACGATAATGAGGTATAAATATAATTAACATGTGCATGGCACATTCTAATGTGAAATCACAATAAAAAAATAAAATCATGCCATTGGATCTGAAACCCTCCGCTCGGTTCGTCGGCATTTTGCTATCCGCCATTGATGTTAAATTTAGTCCCAAACAAACTTAATTAATTAATTGTTCTCCTCCCAATGCTATTGTTAATCTAGAATTCATATAATTATTTAGTATCTTTTGTTTGTTCTTTTCTACAGATGAAACAATTAATATTTGAATAAGGAAGTTATTGCTTTATTTTTTGTTGCTGGTTATCCCATCTCATTACTCAATATAGTTAAGGCTTCTGATTTATAGTGTCATCTTTTAATTTCTTTAGAAGATGATCTCGTGAAAACCGAATAACTCAACAGCCACATATTCATAAACTAATTACATTTTCATTACACTTTAATTTGATTCTCGGTTTATACCAAACAGAAGAATAAAAAATTCAACCCTTCCGTTGCTTGATTATGTGCATCTACCAAACAGTGAGATATTATCTCTTTCTTTAGGATCATTCTCTTTCTCTATCATTCCATTCTCTACCGCATTTCCATTCTCTACGATTCAGTCGTACCAAACGTCCCCTTAATGATAAAGGGCAGAATATCTGTACCTTAAAGCAATGAAAGCAAATGGAAATGTAAGCACGAAGAAACAACGTCACGTCTTCTTCAATGAATCTACATGGATTACGGTTCACATATCATTTATATCCATATCATAAGTTAGTCTTGGATTTATTGGCCATATACTTAATGTTATACTTGTATGACATATTAGGTTTCAACCCTCAATTCTAGACCTATTTCTTACGAATTTTTATGACTATCAAATGAACTCAAATAAAATTAGGAAAATTTCCAGGTTTTCCCTTATTAGTTAGGTTACTTCATGAATTTTTGGGGATTTTATTACTAAGCTTAAGTATGGATTGGAAAATCATCTTTCCCAACCTGTCCAGAAAGTACCCAGAAACAGAGACTCCAAAAGTTTGAACATGACACACCCATTTAAACAACTCCAAAAATCCAACCAAATTCCCAAGGGTCACACACATCCTAAATATCAAAACTAGAGAAGGAGAGGTCAAAAATCCTTATAGGTTGTTCTAGAGAAATTAATAACTACAACATAAAATTTAGATCAGCTTTCACAGATTTGACACTTAAACTTGGAAAATTCAAAAAGTACCCTTCCCGACCTCTATCTGCTATGAAACTTATATTTCCAGAAAGTACATGGATTGAACTTATGTTTAGACCCAAAAACCATTCAAAAATACGTAGGTATCATTTATTTAGACCTCCTTGAACCCGACCCAATTTCTGGATAGCTTGTGCAGTGGGACAGAAAACCAACTCAATCCTTTATCCCTTCAAAATCCGATTAACATGCAAGTATATAATCACTTTAGGACACATATTACACATGCTTTAAACTCCCTCTTAATCAGCACACAACACCCACACATCATATTACAAATTAACGAGGCAAATCAAGGCAACACGCATCACATAAAATCATGAATTTCAAAACCCTAATCCATCTCTAATTAATTCAATACGCCTCTTTTAATTAGTTTTCTAGGGTTTTCAGGTTTTAAAACCATATTAATGTACACTTAATGATTCATATTAGGTTTACCTTATAGCCGAAACAAGAGAGAATTAGAAGGACTTGATGCACACGAATCAACAATACACAAAACCCCAAGAAGATGCTACGATCACCAAGCTTCAAGCCTTCTTCTTCTTCTTGGTCTTGGGAGAAAAAAAATGGATGGAGGGCTGTAGGATTTTGGTATGGGGAGATGGAGAAAATGCCGAATATTATGTGTTTAGGTTTTCTGATATTCAGTTATTGGGGAGTACATGTAAACCGTATAATGGGGTTAAGAGGGGAGGGATATGAGCCGAATATTTAGTGATTTGGGGGGACAAGATCTCCTTTAATTTAGGTAGTTATTTATCCCATTAAATTTGAATTATCTTTTTAATTTTTAATTACATGAACAATAGTTTTTAATTTTATGCAAACATTATTATTATTATTACTTATGTTAATCAAATAATTTAAGCAAAAATGTATTTCGAAATTTTAGGGTTTTACATTAATACTAAGCATATGAACAAATGAGTGAAAGTGAA
The DNA here is from genome assembly GCA_019973895.1 of Chrysanthemum seticuspe. Lineage (NCBI taxonomy): Eukaryota > Viridiplantae > Streptophyta > Magnoliopsida > Asterales > Asteraceae > Chrysanthemum > Chrysanthemum seticuspe. The sequence goes on from BPTQ01000007.1 coordinate 44,858,296, forward strand.
AAGGTACCTCGACTACGACAATATAGTTCCACCTCCTAGACAAAGAAACCACATTTTGGGAAAGTGTGTCATCTGTTGTCAAAAAGAATCCCCTAATCCTACAAATAAGTAAAACCATAATTAAAGCAAAGGTATGAAGTGTGAAGAATCTTCGGCGGAAGACACGTATCATGGTGAGTGATAGGTTTTACGAACAAAGGTCACAAAGAAGGGGGATAAACTACGAGGAAGCTAAAAGTGGGAAAAAATCTTACTTGATAGGAATCAAGCAAGGAAACCTAAACGAGGTGGACTCATAACTAGCTATTCTATTCCCCAACAGCGGCGCCAAAAACTTGATAACGCTTACACAGCGCGTTCGGGGTCAAAGGAACTTCCTTTTCGTCGAGCAAGTTTTTCAACACCCTAGGCAGTGAAGCTAATCGTTGTAGTGTAGTATTAGGGTAAGCCACGTGAATTGATATCATTCTCTAGGGGAATAGGAATGCTAGTGAGAAGTTACTACGCTAAGGTTGGGGTTGAGGAAGATTATTTTTTATCTTTTTATTTTTTTAGGAAATGGAAAGGTACGAATCTCGGGGTTTGGATTTGGGGGTTGGTATTTCTACCGATTAATTCTACTTATCTAATTATCTAAACTAAGGTAAGGGTAGTCTATGTCTATTGTTGTGTGCTCGTATGATAGTTAAAAATGTATTTGCTTAGGCTTTATTACTCCCTAGTTATCTCCTATTGGTGGTTGAATTGTCACGTGCTTATTCTTAATCGCGTTGTGTTTCTAAGGTCGTAGGGTATGCGTTTATCCCTAACTTTTTGAAGCTACCAAAGGTTAATGACTACAAAATCTCTAGGATTTATAAACTTTAACTCTAAGGTATTCTTTGGATGTATAGCCTACAATTACTCTAGGTGATTATAAACTAAGGTTCAACAAAGATTAATCAAGCATTATTAGCACAACGAATGACCTATCGCAATAATAGGTCAATCACAATTAAGATAAGAGACAACCAATCAATATTCAATAACTAAGTTTCATATTACCTAAGCAAACACACAAGTAAATTAGCCGGACATGGGGAACATGCAAGCATACACACGATCAATTGAAGACATAATTAAATTAATGAAGTAAAACACTTATCTTGATGTAAGATAGGGTATGGAACCCTAAAATACTGTACAAGACAGCCTTGGTTCGGTTTAGGTTTTTACTCCAAAAGACTACACTCTGAAAACTGAAAAATTCGGTTCTATATATAAGATTACAAATGCGACGGCGTCACCCTTTAATTTGTGACGCCGTCGGGTCGCCGTTATTAGGGTTTCGTCTTGGCCACGTTAGTATTGCGACGATGTCACCTTATGCTTGTGACGCCGTCCCCTTCAGTCTCTAACGTCGTCTGGATCAAATCTAGGCCGTCTGAGCTGCGACACCCTTCTCTTTTAAAACCTGAAGCCGTTACTTGTAATTGAGCAATTTGGCTACTGAGTCGTCACAAAACTTGTCCAACGGCTTCTCTAGTAGAACCTGGCATCGTCACTTGTAGAACCTGACGCCGTCCCCTTTAGTTCCAGCAGCCTGAGTGTCTCGATTCTTGACTTTGGCCATTTTCTTCGTATATTCGCGCCTTTTCGTCCGAATAAGTGTCATTCCACCAATTTGCCTTCAAGATGCCTAAAAAGTGAAAAGGAACGATATTAAGTAATAACGGATACAAAAGTGATCAAATAAGGGCTTAAACGACCCCTCAAAAAGGTACATTTTAAAACCTCATCAAATATTCCTACACTTGGTATTTGCGTGTCCTCAAGCAAATGTGCTTTTATCCAATTAGTTTATAAGTTAAAGGTCATGAAGCATTAGTTTAGAACGATCCACAACACATATAAGCCCCGCAAAAGTCATAACAAGCACGGAAATAACATACTAGCACCTCACATGGGGTGTTTGGGTACTCACATCTCTCGGGTGTATATGAAATATAACAAGTTAGAAATGGAAGATAAACACTCATTAACCGGTCCTAGTACACAGATTACCATCGGCTTGAGACTAGATTAAACCTCCATCGCTTTGGCGTAAGCACCTAGGAAAGACTATCCAAGAGGTCTTTTAAAGGGTTGTAACGTAAGGCTTACGGTAGGGAAACAAAGGGTTTGGTGGGATAGGCAATTTAGTGGTGGCAAGTCAAAATTTTTTATGTTACAAGCATGCGAAGAATGGCGTTGCTAAGCCAAGACTCGACACTCTAAACTCTAGATAACTGAAACAAACAAACATAAATTAAAGATAGATGTAGGATGGTAGACCGCATGTTTTTTTTTCAACACTCTATTTTTTTCTTTTTCTCTTTTTTTATTTTTTTTTCGATTTTTTTTTCATACACTTTTACTCTACCATCCTCTACGATAACATCAAAATGATAGGGATTTATAGGCGCATCCCTACAATTGAGTTTTTATTACTCTAACACTAATTTGACACGAATTGAAAAGATCAAAACACTTGGAGTACATTATTACCCAAATAAAGGGAATTTGAATTTAACTTTCCCTTCCCGTCATTTCATAAAATTTAAGTTTTCCCATGAGTCCCAATCATCCCAAAACTGTGTACAAAGGATATGACTCGACTTAGCAACTTATGCAAGCAACAAGATAATTGAACTAAGGGTTTAGTGTGATAACAATAATACACTAAAAGTGAGTGCATACAAGGTAGGCTAAGGCGATTTGGGTGTACATTTGGGGGTGGATTGTAAACAATGCTCTTCATTGATATTCTGGAAAACCGAAACATCAAGAGAACCGCGAAAAGGATAGGATCTGAGGGGTTAACTAGGGGTATCATGTACTAAAGATGAGTACAACGCAAAGGTGTGGGGGAATTACTCAACCGATGTGGAAGAAGTAATTATATTACGGGTATCAAACAAGGGTTATCCTAATTCCTCTTATCATTTAGTTATTCCTAACTACACAAGTGTAGTCTTACTAGCGATCTCGGGATGCATCACAAAACAAGTTCTAGAATCTATTATACGACCGGTTCACACTCTAAGCATCAAAGATGAATGCTTTAATTCCTACTAATCTAAGGGCGATCCTCACATTTTGGTGGAATTTAACTGGTAAAGGGTTTTTGTGCTAGTCATATAACTTCCTATCCATGAGACACTTTATTAAGACTAATGGCCCACTCCTATATGTCATGAAAAATTTTAAATTTGGTGCCAAAATTACCCTAACCGATATTTCTCATGGTTTATTACACAAATGCAATCGGACAAGGCAAATAGTCAAGGATAAGCATAGTTTTAAAGTTCCTGTTTTATTTTCCCTCCCTACACTTAAACTGAACATTGTCCCCAATGTTCCCCGAAAGTATCAAAGTTATGATAATGGAAGGTTATTAAAGACGAAAGAAACTAGTACTCCCCTGATTAGCTCGGTAGGACCCGTGTGAAGTGGTGGTTACATCTTTCTTCAAGAAGAATGTTTGCGTGAAAAGCTCCTTCTCATCTTATGTATTTTCTTCTTGGTAAATTAAACCTGCACACTTGAAGAAAAAAAATGAAACCTTCACGTAAAATCGGCGGTAACAATATATATATGACTCTACTAAACTAGGATATAATGCTTGTGGAATGGATGTTTACAGATTTTCTGGAAAATTAAGACCTGGAAAATTCCAATAATTTATAAGTAGCTTAGAAAACGAGAAAAAGTAATCAGTTGTTTTGGCTCCTTCCTGACGCCGTCAGGTTGCGATCCTGACGCCGTCAGGTTATCCTGACAAAAACTGGTATGCGATTTTCTGAAAAAAATTTTGGAAAATTTACATCTTTAGAATTCTGGAAAAATTTCCTGCAAAACATCCATTATGACTCGATACAAGCATTTGACTCGAACAAACACACATGTATATCTTTTAATTATTTGAAATTCTCATGTTTACGTTTCTTTTGAAAACGTGTGTAATCCTCCCTACACTTATCCCTTATGTAAAATATCTTTATATGTAATTAAGACGAGGTTAAAGACAAAATAAAGCATTTTTACAAATTTAAACATGAGAATAAACAATAAATAAAAGATACACGACACACAAACAAGCAAACAATTAAGCATGGGTTGCCTCCCACGAAGCGTTTTTCTTTATTTATGAGTCTAGTAGCTAGACTCGAAGTCGTGCCCCTACGTGGTCTCGTGCACGCTTACGTGCCCATACCTGAGCCATTCCAATGTTCTCTCATTCTTTTTGTAATCATCTCCTAACTCTAGGCATTTTTTGTAATACCTCTTAGTTTTCTCATATGGGTACCTAAGTCCACTTTGCTTATCCCTTTCACTAATCAATGGAATAGGAGTAATTCTATTACATGCCTCAATATCCTTGTGTTTAAACCTAGGATGAGCACATGGCATTTGGTAGACAAAGTCTTCAACTTCATCAGAGAATGTAATTAGACCATCAATCATCCGTTCATTCAACCTAGTCATTCTCTTGAAAGGTTTTCCAAAAATTACTTGAGTGAGGTCCTTATCAATAAATTCTCCTAAGTTTTCTAAGACCATGAACTCTACCAAATAAGCAAAACTTCCAACAAACACATGCAAATTAGTGACTGCTTCAACAACATTGTTCCCTTGATAAGTTAACTCATTGACCTTGATTTTATTGTATAGGTTCCTTGAGATTAAGTTTAAAGGCAAGAACGAATTCAAGCAAAGGTATGAAGTAACACCATAATTAAAGAAACCACATTTTGGGAAAGTGTGTCATCTGTTGTCAAAAAGAATCCCCTAATCCTACAAATAAGTAAAACCATAATTAAAGCAAAGGTATGAAGTGTGAAGAATCTTTGGCGGAAGACACGTATCATGGTGAGTGATAGGTTTTACGAACAAAGGTCACAAAGAAGGGGGATAAACTACGAGGAAGCTAAAAGTGGGAAAAAATCTTACTTAGTAGGAATCAAGCAAGGAAACCTAAACGAGGTGGACTCCTAACTAGCTATTATATTCCCCGGCAGTGACGCCAAAAACTTGATAACGCTTACACAGCGCGTTCGGGGTAAAAGGAACTTCCTTTTCGTCGAGCAAGTTTTTCAACACCCTAGGCAGTGAACCTACTCGTTGTAGTGTAGTATTAGGGTAAGCCACGGGAATTGATATCGTTCTCTAGGGGAATAGGAATGCTAGTGAGAAGTTACTACGCTAAGGTTGGGGTTGAGGAAGATTATTTTTTTATCTTTTTATGATTTTTAGGAAATGGAAAGGTACGAATCTCGGGGTTTGGATTTGGGGGTTGGTATTTCTACTGATTACTTCTACTTATCTAATTATCTAAACTAAGGTGAGGGTAGTCTATGTCTATTGTTGTGTGCTCGTATGATAGTTAAAAATGTATTTGCTTAGGCTTTATTACTCTCTAGTTATCTCCTATTGGTGGTTGAATTGTCACGTCCTTATTCTTAATCGCGTTATGTTTCTAAGGTCGTAGGGTATGCGTTTATCCCTAACTCTTTGAAGCTACCAAAGGTTAATGACTACAAAATCTCTAGGATTTATAAACTTTAACTCTAAGGTATTCTTTGGATGTATAGCCTACAATTACTATAGGTGATTATAAACTAAGGTTCAATAAAGATTAATCAAGCATTATTAGCACAACCAATGACCTATCGAAATACTAGGTCAATCACAATTAAGATAAGAGACAACCAATCAATGTTCAATAACTAAGTTTCATATTACCTAAGATAACACACAAGTAAATTAGCCGGACATGGGGAACATGCAAGCATACACACAATCAATTGAAGACATAATTAAATTAATGAAGTAAAACACTTATCTTGATGTAAGATAGGGTATGGAACCCTAAAATATTGTACAAGACAACCTTGGTTCGGTTTAGGTTTTTACTCCAAAAGACTACACTCTGAAAACTGAAAAATTCGGATTCTATATATAAGATTACAAATGCGACGGCGTCACCCTTTAATTTGTGACTCCGTCGGGTCGCCGTTATTAGGGTTTCGTCTTGGCCACGTTAGTATTGCGACGACGTCACCTTACGCTTGTGACGCCGTCCCCTTCAGTCTCTGACGTCGTCTGGATCAAATCTAAGCCGTCTAAGCTGCGACGCCCTACTCTTTTAAAACCTGAAGCCGTCACTTGTAATTGAGCAATTTGGCTATTGAGTCGTCACAAAACTTGTCCGACGGCGTCTCTAGTAGAACATGACGCCATCACTTGTAGAACCTGACGCCGTCCCCTTTAGTTCCAGCAGCCTGAGTGTCTCGATTCTTTACTTTGGCCATTTTCTTCGTATATTCGCGCCTTTTCGTCCGAATAAGTGTCATTCCACCAATTTGCCTTCAAGATGCCTAAAAAGTGAAAAGGAACGATATTAAGTAATAACGGATACAAAAGTGATCAAATAAGGGCTTAAACGACCCCTCAAAAAGGTACATTTTAAAACCTTATCACTCAAGCAGCTGTACATGTCCGTATCATTGTTGAATGACATTTTTAGAAACGTACAGAATATCGATTATACGAGAGACATGTCGTGAGAAGAATATTTTTGCATTTTTGATTTTATATTGTTTTTGTGTTTTTTGAAAGTTTTATATTTTTATATTTTGCTTTTGTTGGTTTTTCAAATTTTGTATTTTGCTTTTCAAAAATATTTACAGTAAAGCTTTTTGGAAAATAATTTTCAAGAAGATTCAAGAAGACGTTCTAACTCCACAGGGGTTAGGCTTCGCATTCCAATTCGTCGAACTAAATCGTTAAACCTTTCTTTTGGAAGGGCTTTAGTAAATAGGTCGGCGAGTTGGTAATATGTCTTCACGAAAAATAATTCAACAGTACCCTCTTCTACGTGCTCTTTGATGAAGTGGTAGCGGACACGAATGTGCTTAGTCTTCGAGTGATGAACATGATTGCACGATATGGCTATGGCACTTTTCGAGTCACAATACATAGGTATTTTATTGAAAGTAAAGCCATAATCTGTGAGTTGTGTTCTCATTCATAGAACTTGAGCACAACACGCAGATAGAGATACATACTCGGCTTCAGCGGTTGAAAGTGCAGTACAATCTTGTTTCTTTGAAGACCAGCTTACTAACTTTTCACCCAAAAATTGTGCTCCTCCTGATGTACTTTTTTGCTGTAACTTGGTCACCTGCGTGGTTTGCATCTGAAAAGTTAGATCAAATCCGGATTCCTTCGGATACCAAAGTCCCATGTGAATGGATGTCTTTAGGTATCGAAAGATCCGTTTAACCTCTTTGAGGTGCAGTTCGGTAGGCTTTGCCTGAAACCGTGCTAATAAGCAAACAACAAAATGAATATCGGGTCGACTAGCAGTGAGGTACATGAGATAACCAATCATGCTTCGATATTTCTTCGGATCGATGGGTTTCCCAAATAAATTGGCTTCAATTTTTGGTGAAGTTACCATTGGTGTACCGACCGAATCACAATTATCCATACCATGATTTTTCAAAATCTCAGTTGTATATTTAGATTGACTAATAAAAATTCCACGAGGGGATTGATGAATTTGTAAACCAAGAAAAAATTTTAGTTCCCCCATCATGGACATTTCAAATTTGCTTTTCATGAGATTTTCAAAATGTTTTGAAAGATTCGGATTAGTGGACCCAAAAATGATGTCGTCCACGTAAATCTGAACAATCAAAATGTCATCGTTGTATTTTCGAGTAAACAAGGTAGGATCAACAGTTCCTTTGGTGAAATTGTTTTGGATTAGGAAAGAGGTTAATTCGTCGTACCACGCTCTCGGAGCTTGCCTTAAACCATAGATTGCCTTTTTGAGTTTGTAGACGTAGTCTGGATGTTCCATGTCTATGAAGCCTTCTGGCTAACTCACATACACTTCTTCTTTCAGAGTTCCATTCAAGAATGTGGTCTTGATGTCCATCTAATAAACCGTGATGTTTTTGTGAGCTGCATAGGCTAAGAAAATCCTGAATGCTTCAAGTCTAGCTACCGGCGCGAATGACTCTTCAAAATCTATTCCTTCTTCCTGTCTGTATCTGTGGAAAACTAGAAGGGGGGGTTGAATAGTTTTGCCAATTAAAACTTCCTTTTAATCTATTTAGATTGACTTATGTCAATCTATTTGGATGTGTGTGTTGGATGTTGATAAACAAGCATATAAAGGTAAGTATTGAAAAGATAAGAGTAAGAAGCACAAAACCACAACGCGAGTATTTATAGTGGTTCGGCTAAAAGGACAACTTCCCTGCCCTACTCCACTCCCCAAGTCACCTACTCGAGAGTTCGTAATCACTACACCAATCTCCTTATGGCGGAGAAGCCTTTACAACGTCGCCTACCCTTTTTCCGATGCTAGGCTAACCACCGGGTTCTTTCACTCCAAGGTGAACCACACCTACACAACGTCACCTACCCTTTATAAGGTACTAGGCTAAGTACCTAGTTCTTTTACTCCAAGGTGAACTACACCTTCACAACGTCGCCTACCCTTTATTAGGTACTAGGCTAAGCACCTAGTTCCATTGCAATGGAGGAACTACTACCACACTACACCAACGACTAATCCCAAAGGAGATCTACTCCTTTACAACATCATCAAGGATATCCATATCCTTGGATCTAATGCTAGTCTACCTAGTACATCGAAACACACCATATCGAATGTACATCTAAGGCACCTTTCACTAATGCCTTTGACTAGATCTACAAGACACCTTTCACTAATGTCTTGTGTCTTCACTTCTAAGCACCTTTCACTAATGCTTCTAGTCTTGACTTCTAAGAACCTTTCACTAATGCTTCTTGTCTTGACTTCTAAGCACCTACCACAAGTGCTTATGCTATAGACGATAGATACCCTTCACTAATATCTTCGTCTTGACACTTGAGACATCTTTCACTAATGTCTTCAATACTACACTTCTTTGAAGAAAGAAAGGAATCATCAATAAGAAGACTTCAGTAGCCTTGATGATGAGGAAGCATAGCAACTCATGGACTTGAGCTTGCTCAACTTCAAAGGTGGTGATCTTGCCTTTAAGAGGAACCTAAAAGATCACACAAAAACAAAACTACAAACATAGATCTATTGGATATGAGGTTAGTGAGTTTTTAACTTAGGGAGAAAGTGTGTTAGAAAGGGGTGAGAAATAATGAAGAAATGGCTCACTATTTATAGAGGAAAAATCCTACTGTTCCCCGGATCCCACGGATCCCTTCCACAAGGGATCCATCTAGCGTTAAGCTAGGGATCCGTGGGACGTTCCCTTTTACCCATGGGTATTTTGGTTATGGGTCATGGGTCATGGGTTGAACCATGGATCTTTGGCTAGATACAATGTATCTTTGAGTGCAATGCACTTGGTCACTTGGGTATGGGTTGATCCATGGGTTATGGATAATATCCATGTATGATATAAGCATGATGTCATGCAATGGGTTATGGGTCAAGCTCCATGGGCTATGGGCTTTGGGTTGTACCCAACTACATTCAATGTATTTGCCCAATGGGTTGTGATACTTAAGTTTCTACCCATTTATATTACCCAATATACTACATACTAGTTATGTGTATATTTTAACCAAATATGTAAACACTAGTTATTGTACATATGTATTACTTAAATTATAAAATCACTTATACTTGTTTTAGTGTTTTATATGAAAGTGTGAATATGTTAGAAACTATTAGTTCAAACCATTTACGTATTTTATTTGTTTCGTTAACATGATTTTACGTTTGTTATCGACAAAACATTAGAAGATAGTAAAATATAAATAAACGTTTTTACGGCTTATTTGTATTAACAATCTCCCCCTTTTTGTTGATGACAAAACATAAAATTATTTTAAGGAAAAGCTAAAATTCGTAAAAGTTTGAATTTGTAGTTTTTACTTTCTTCTCCCCCTTTTTGTCGAAACAAAAAGTGTTTGAAGGAAAGCAACACATCGTTTTTAAGAAAAACATGTGAAAGAAATAAAAATAAAAAGAAATAGAGAGGAAGTAACGGGAAAGGATCTCGTCTTTACTCCCCTTTGACGAGTCCATCCCTATGTAAGGGCGTCAAGAAAGTGATACTAATCTATTTTGTTTGCAGTAAGTTTGCAAAAGATTTCGTCTAAGTGACGAATGTGCTCCCCCTTGATGATTGCAATTTTGCAAAGGGATGTCACGAAATGTAAACCTAGTATTGCAAGTAATTTGCAATGTATTGCTTTGACATAAAGCTCCCCTAGCTTTAGGATGTCAAAGTCTTCATGTGTAAATTGAATAACTACAAAACAAAGGTTAGAAAGCAAGTATAATTCACAATTTCCTGCAAATGTGGTCCAAGTTAGTAGAAAATAACTTTCTGTCTCACGGATCCCACGGTTCCCTCCTAGTAGGGATCCGTCTAGGCAATTCTGAGGGATCCGTATTAGCTGATTAATTTCAGCAAAGGTGATATAACAAGTAATGTTATCACAAAAATGAGATATGAATACAATGTAATCATATGCTCAGAAATATAACAAGTAGCATGTAATTTCATTTAATAAAACTAGACTTATGATATACACGACTCTAAAAACTAAGAAAATAAGAAAATACATGACTAGGGATTTTTAAATCAACTATCGCTTGATGCTATGACACCACTAAAATCTTCTAGCTCATGTTTTAGGTTTAATCTCGTCGAAACGTTCGAGGAGATGATAGAACATGAAACGTTGGTCTTCTCGTACTTCATGTATCAAACTTTTAACATGTTGACAATGATAGCAATCGTTTTCATGGCTAGGTAGTGGTGGTGGAAGAAATGAAATGGCTTGATGCGAAGGATCAAGTGAAGCGGCTTGTGAAGCTTCAAATGATGGAGGGATTGGTGGAGGCGCATTTGAGAATGGCTCGACCAAGAATGATGGTGGTGGTAGAGAAGTGTCAACTTCCATATGGTCGGGTGGTTGACTTTGATGATTTCTCATAATCCAAATAGGATTATATGATGGAAACGGCGAAAAGGAAACCGGAGCAAGTGTTGACTCATCACCTTGATTTTGTACCATTATTCCTCCTAATGAGGAAAATGTTGTCGGCGGAAGCGGATGAGACGGCCTAGGAGGCAAGTCATCTAAATTGTAGAGGTGTGGTGATGATAGTGGGGATGTAAATGAAATAGCTCTAGGAACCAATGGTGATGTTTGGCATTGGTAGTTTTGTGGGTACTATCATTTTAGGAATTGGTTTGATTGGATGAGGAATGATCCTATCATTTTTTGGCTTGACCGGAGATGATTCGGTTGAAGAGATTTCGTGTATAACATGAGCCTTTTTCATGGGTGGTTCTTTGGTGGATAAGTTACTACTTGGGGTTTTCCTCATGATGAGATGATTTCAAGAGTTTTGCAAGGGTTTCTAAAGTGCTGAAAGTTAGGATGAGAGTGATGACTATGGAGGTCCTAACAAAGTGGTTTATAAACCAAGAGATTTGGCAAGTGCATTTAAGCCTTAAGCCACTAGGATTCATTAGAATGTGATGATTAACATGCACAAGAGTCAACTTCAGAGGTTGCACTGATCTAGGAACTCATTTAAGATAAGATGGAGTGTTTGAGTTATGAAGATGAGTTGAAATGATTGTTTTAGCAAGATTTGACATAAATTGTCATCCGGATCCCACGGTTCCCTCCTCAGAGGGACCCGTCTAGGCTAATCCTAGGGATCCGGCTCTCAGCAGCTATGAAAGAGTGGAAATGATGTTTCTAAGATCTAAGACCTATAACATCTTGAGTGTTTCAATCCTCCTTGTTGGAATCACTCCTAAACCTTAATCAAGTGTTAGTAATTAATATGTAATAGTTAGCTTTATTATGGCCTTTATGTTTGTTAATAGCCTTAAGCTTATGTAGAAGGCCCATGAGCTTAGGCCCAAGCCCATTTAAGAAAGGATGGAAACTAGGAGTGTTGCCCTAGCTTTCCTCCTATAAATACTCTTGTAAACCTTCATTTGAAGGTTGGTTGTTCAAGTTTTTCTTTCATTCACATCCTACGCCTAAACCGTATTATTGCTTTGTGTGTGTGTGTGTTAGATCTTGTTCAATCGCCTCATCTCCTTTCTTATATGCTTGTGTTTGTAAAACTAGTGACCTAACAGTGGTATCAATCGCCTACTAGTTGGGTGAATCGTGTTTGTTTTTTAAGTGGGTTTCGGTCCTACGCCTAAAACGCACATTTGATACTTTGGTTCGCTTAAAAACTTGTTTTTTACACTTTTTAATCCAAGATTCTTGTACTTTCAAAGTTTTAAGGTGTTAAAATACTTGTTTTTGGCAAAAAGTTTCAAACTTTATGCGTAGATAGTTGTTTTTGATTGTGTTTTTGAACGAGGGTTTCATCCTACTCGTAACTGTTTTAGAGGCATTGGTTCATCAAGTTTCACACTTTTGTGTATTTTGGTGTTATTGAAGCTATTTTATCACAAAAACTGGTTTAGAAACACTTTTGGACAGAATCAAAATTTTGAGCATTCCTACGCGTAGTAAAACCCTAAAACTACGCGTAAGTGATTCCTTGGTTTGATCTTCATTTTCGTGGTTTATTCCGTGTTTTCTTACTTGGATAAGTCTGAAAATACGTCGACTTTGGATATCTCTTGCACTGTGATAGTGTAAAAGATCATTTGGGCAAAAACCCTAAACTTATGCATAAGCATAAGCTTACGCGTAGAAATCCTACGCGTAAGATTTTTCCTACGCCTAAGCAGTGTCTTACGCATAAGAAAATCCTACGCCTAACTTTCTACGCCTGACTTTTGTCTACGCCTAACTTTAGTGCTTTTTCCTACTTACGCGTAAGCTAAATCCTACGCGTAACTCATTCTTGTTACGCGTAACTTTGGTGTTTTTACGCATAAGTGCTACTTGGTTCTTGTCTTTCCTACGCCTAAGGATACTTCATCAACAAAGGTTCATTCGACTACAAAGATCCATTTTTACCAACACAAGTTTTCAACATGTCTCAACCACCATACTTTAACTATTTCCCTTACACTTATCCTCAACGACAACAACAACTAAGTCCACAACATCAACAATGGAATCAACAACAAGCTATTTATCAACAATAATTTAATCAACAACATACTCCACAACTTGGTGCAATTCCCCCACCACAAATGGTTCAACCACTGCCAAGTCTTCAAGTTCAACCCTACACAAATGATTACAATCAACATCCATCAAGGAACACTATGAAGGAACCCACTTGGTTTGCAAAGATGTGTGAAGCTTTAAGCAGCCAACAATCAATTCATGAAGCTGGATCACTTGATAGACCTCCAATGCTCACTCCAGGAAACTACGATCAATGGGTGATAAGGTTCTTTAGGTTTTGTGATCTGAAGAAGCCACATGGAAAGTTCTTAAAGAAGGTTATCTTGGAAGGTCCATTTGAGATGCCTACTGTCATTGTACCCAGAGATCCTACTGCTGTTCCACCAAGAGATGAACAAACAAACATTGCTACTGTTACAGACTTGAATGCTCAAGAACTTCTCCACTATGAAGCAGATGAACTTGCAATGGAATATATCCTCTTAGGATTACCAAACCCAATTCTTCGTAGTGTTGATGCTCAAAAGACTGCACAGAAAATGTGGGATCATATTCGTCTTCTTATGGAAGGATCGGTACTCAATCAGGAGGATTTGGAATCTAAAATTTACTTGGCTTATGAACACTTCATGATTGAACATGGAGAGACACTAGAGTCCTATCATCATTGTTTTTCAGACATCATCAATGATTTGGATAAACACAACATCATCATGCCAAGAATTGCTGTGAATACTAAGTTCCTAAGTAGTCTTGGTCCTGAATGGGAGAAGTATGTCATTTTTCTCCGTCAAGCGAAGAATATGCATCATTCTACATATGGATTGTTGTACGATTACTTGAAGCCTCATGAAAAGGAAGTTGATCGGGAAAGGATTCTCCGTGCTCAAATTGCTCCACCTACACATCCGGACAATCAACAACTTGCCTTATATGCTCAACAAAGTTATCCTCCTCAACAAGCAACTCAACCTACTGCCTCAGTCACACCAAACGATCAATCACAACAACCTTAACAAAATCAATTGGTTCCTTACAACAACAACAATGATCAAGCACTTCATAGTCAAACTAATGAGGAATCCGATCCGTTCGAAGCACTGCAACAGGGTTTCCTTTTGAATGCTTTATGGCTAATATTTTAAGGCTCTTCTTTTGGCTCTTAAGGATGAAGCTGGTGGATCTCTCACAAACAAAGAACAGAGCTTTATGGCAGATGCAGACTCAGATGATGATATAGAGGACTTGCAGGCCAATGCAGCTGTTATGTTGATGGCTAATATGCAAGAGTTACACATGAGTGAAACAGGCCCAGTGTATGACACTGATGGCTTGTCTCAGGTACCCGAACAAACCATCATCATATCTGAACTAGTATCTCCGCCAATATCTGAATCTGGCACGGATCATACTGTTCAAAATGAGTCATCTACATCTCATTCTGACGATTTTCAAGTTAACCCTGTAGTTACATTTGACGATCAAGATGACCTTATGGTTTCCTTTGATAATCAAATTGACTCCGTGGTTGTACTTGAGGATCTAAAGAATGATCATGTTGTCACTCACGTTGAACAAGATGACCTATTGCCTCATCCAGATTTTGCTCGGTTAATTCAAGACCATCAAATCAAAATGGAGGAATGTTATGCATTAAATAAGGACTTAAAAAGTAAAAATGCACTGTTAACCAAGGATTTTGAATGCTTACAAATGCAACTCAACTTTTTCAAAACTCAAGAAAACCGTGAAAAAGATTTTGAAGCCGCTTTTGCTAAATCTCATCAAAACGAAAAATATTTAGAGCGACAGATGCGTGATCTAGCCGCTTCGAAGAATGCTTTGTTGTCTGAAATAGAACAACTGAAACATGAACATAAAAGGCAAATTAACGCTCTTACCTTAGAAAATCAAAAAGCTAAGGCTGAGTTGTTAAATTGTCAAAAACAGTTCTCCGCATACAAAAAGCATTCAACAAATCGGGTAGATGACCTTCTTGCAGAAACTATTGGCTTGCAAAACAAAATTAAAGAATTTAAAACTGTTGTTTACAAACATGGTGAATCAGTAACAGCTATTGAAAAGTTTACTTTTAAACCCAATCCGAAAGGATATGGACCAAATCTGGCTGATTACAAACCAAAGCTTTCAACCAAAACATTGAAACCAAATCCTGAAGTTTCCAGTGCAGAATATAAAATTGATAATACTGTTATGAATGTTGTTGAATATCATCATCAAGAGGAATTAGATGCAGAAGACGAGAGTCGATCCAAATTAAAAACAGTTGTTTACAACAAACCTTTTAATTACTCAAAACCGGTCACTTTCGTCACACCAACGGATTCTACTAACACACCAAGGGTTATCATCAAAACACCTGAGTCTTCTAATGTTAATCCCCAACCAGACTTTGCACTAATTTATGGTCCTTTACCTTCAATCAGTGAAGTAAACTCAAAACCTGAAAATCGCAAAATTCTTAGATATTTTGATATTTTCATGGCTGACCTCAAAACTTTAGAACATGAGATAGAACATCATTCTGAAATCAAAGTTCAACACTTTCAATCGCCTTTAGCACGAGAACAAAGAGACATTTTTCAAAAAAATCTTTTACCAAATGTTAAAAATTTGAAAAGTTGTGCATTAGCTTGGGAAAAGGATTTTCATAAGGAACTTGGAGTGATGAAGGTCGTTTTCGAGAAAACTGAAACATCTATTTCTAATACTAAACGCAAAAAGAAAATGTTGAGAAAAGATGTTGATCGACTCTTGGAAGATGTTATCTGTGCTGATATCCATAATGTTGTGTTATTCTATTCTTTGCCACATGCATCTGATTATATCTCTGCTGATAATGTCGACTCTGTGGTAACTATTGAGAATACTGATAAGATGCTTCAAATCGAGTCTTTAAAAGCTGAAAATGATCGATTGCTTAACGAACTTTCCTATGCAAAACGTCGTCTTCTTTGGTGTGAAAAAGATATTCACAATCATCAACTTAGTTTTCAAAATAAAATCGCTCAATTGAGTGCAAAATCTTCTGATCCTAAAATTGAACAACTGGATGCTCAAAACGTGTCTTTGAAAAGTCAAATCTCAAAATATGAACAAGAACTTGTAAAAGTTAAACAGGAATATGGTTTCATATTTGATTTACTCAATAAGACTCGACATGAAGCATCAAACGAACTTGATCACTATCTTGCTCACACTAGAGATGTCATGAATTTTGCTGGTAATATTCGGTCTGAAAATCAAGATTTGATTCACACTATCTCTAAGCTAAGAGAAATGTTAGGAAAGTATGAGCAACTTCCGCCAACCATCATTAAGAGATTAGCACCAGTCACACTTAGTAATCGTGCACCTAGAATTCCTACTGCCAAATCACAAGTTGCTAACGTGCTTCCTTCTACTGAAACAGGAATAGTTGCGTCTTTTCCCAACGTCTGCACTTCACAGCCTAGGAGCACTCAATCGAAGAATAGGAAGTTGCGACCTAAGAAAAGATCAATAAGGAATGCTAAAGTAGAAGAACACCCTAGGACTATGAATAAGACTCACGTTGCTTCCACTATAGATGTTGCATCTGGCAAATGTAATAGAAATAGTGATGTAACGAATGCTAAACCTTTAAGCACTTTTGATTTTCAGTCTGATGCATCTTGTGTTATTTGTCGTAAAAGTATGAATTCTGATTGTCATGACAAATGTGTTGCTAAAGCCATAATCTCTCGTTTATGGAATCCTAAGAATCGGAATACCTATAGGCCCACTAATCATTCTCAGTCTGTGCTTGGTAGACCGCCTTCTTCAGATTCTAAGGCTAACATTGCTGTCACTGTAGCTCCAGTTTCACCTCCTAAGAATGTAGTACCACCTAGTGCATTCACTAAGACTAAAGCAAAGAGTAGTTATAGATGGCAGAAATGGATATATAACACACTAGGATTTAAATGGATGCCTAAAGTCATTAAAGTATGCATGTCTCATATACCTGCTTCGGAACCCTCTAACATTTCGGGTTCCACATCTACTTCTATTCCATATGTGTCGTCTGTGTGTAATGCAGGTGATACAGATCATTCTCTGGATTGTTGATAGCGGATGTTCCCGACACATGACAGGCAACCTTAAACTGTTATCAAACTTTATTGCAAAGTTCATTGGCACTGTCAGGTTCGGGAACGATCACTTCGCAGCTATCATGGGATACGGAGATTATGTCAATGGGAACATCGAAATCAGCAGGGTTTACTATGTGGAAGGCCTCGGTCATAATCTGTTTTCAGTAGGTCAGTTTTGTGATGGAGATTTGGAGGTTGCTTTCCGGGAGAAAACTTGTTTCATTCGTGATCTACAAGGAAATGACCTTATGTCTGGCTCGCGTAATTCTAGTCTCTACACTATCTCTATGCAAGACATGGTTGCTTCATCTCCCATCTGCTTACTTTCAAAGGCAACATCAACAAAATCCTGGCTATGGCACCATCGTCTCTCACATCTAAACTTTCAAACCATCATCAACCTTGCTCGACACAAACTAGTTGAAGGTCTCCCACGATTCCGGCATTCAAAAGATCACCTTTGCTCAGCCTGTGAACAAGGGAAAAGCACTCGTGCTCATTTTCCTTCAAAGGTGGAACACAGTTCTCAGCATGTGCTACATCTTCTTCACATGGATTTGTGTGGCCCGATGCGCGTGCAAACGATCAATGGCAAACGCTACATCTTAGTAATTGTTTATGACTACTCACGATGGACTTGGGTCTACTTTCTTCGTAGCAAAGACCAAGCTCCACAAATGATCATCACCTTTCTCACAAAAATACAGGTTCAGCTCCGCAACACCGTCAGGCAAATTCGAACAGACAAAGGAACTGAATTTGTTAACCAAACCCTTCGTGAATTTTATGAGAAAGTGGGAATTCAGCATCAAACATCTATTGCACGTACACCTGAACAAAACGGAGTTGTTGAAAGACGAAACCGAACGTTAGTGGAAGCTGCAAGAACAATGTTAATCAATGCTAAACTTCCAGATTACTTGTGGGCAGAAGCCGTATCTACTGCATGCAACACTCAAAACCGATCTATGATCACAAAACACCACAACAAAACACCTTTCGAGCTTGTCCACAACCATAAACCGAATCTCAAACACTTTCATGTATTTGGATCCCTTTGCTATCCGAATAATGATCGTGATGATTTTGGAAAGCTCAAAGCCAAAGCAGACATTGGAGTCTTTATTGGATATTGTGAGAATTCTAAAGGTTACCGGATCTGGAATCGTCGTACAAAACAGGTGATGGAAACGATTCATGCTCATTTTGATGAACTCACCGAAATGGCTTCTGAGTACAACAACTTAGAACCCGGTCACAACCGTTTAAACTTCCCCCAACCCCCATCATCAGCTGAACAAAGCCCCCAGCTAACTCGTCAACAAATGGAAAGGTTATTTGCTCCTCTGTTCTATGACGATATTGATGAACGTGCTCCAGGTGTATCCGCTGTTTCCGCTGCACAACCTGATAATATTCCTATACCTGATACACCTGCTACAACAACTACTGTTGAAGATGCACCTACACCAGTTGACTCAAACACAACAGTTGAACATACCGCCTCCAACAATGATGAATCGGCTGATGATATTCTGAATGAAATACCCCCACCTGCAGATTTTGATCCAAATGCGTTCTTTAACCCGTTTGCTAATGAGACTGCTGCACCAGATGTCGCGGAATCTTCAACAAACCATTTGAATCCTCAGAATCTGCACAATGTATACCAACATCAACCCTCTACACATAGATGGACAAAAGACCATCCTCTGGCTAATATTATTGGCAACCCGAATCAACCAGTCGTTACATGACAACGTCTTCACACAGATGGTGAACATTGCATTTGTGCACTCAATGTCTGCCAATCTGAGCCTAAAAACATTAAAGACGCAATGACAAAAGACAACTGGATTGAATCCATGCAGGAAGAACTCAACCAATTCAAACGTCTTGAAGTATGGGAACTGGTTGAAAGACCAACAGGGGTCTACGTCATTGGTCTAAAATGGATTTGGAAAAACAAATTGGATGCTGAAGGGAACGTCATCCGAAACAAGTCACGTCTAGTTGCTAAGGGTTATCGTCAGGAAGAAGGAATAGACTTTGAAGAATCTTTTGCTCCGGTTGCTCGTCGTGAGGCTGTTCGGATATTTCTCGCGTTCGCGGCTCATATGAACATGACGGTCTTTCAAATGGATGTCAAAATTGCGTTTCTCAACGGACAACTGAAAGAAACGGTTTATGTCAGCCAACCCGAAGGATTCGTTGATCCAGAGTGCCCGAACCATGTCTACAAACTGAACAAAGCTCTTTATGGTCTCAAACAAGCCCCTCGGGCATGGTACGATAAGCTATCATCTTTTCTCATTGCTAATAATTTCACCAAAGGCTCGGTTGACCCAACTCTTTTTATACAATATCACGGGGCACACATCTTAATTGTTCAAATTTACGTGGATGACATCATTTTTGGATCGACACATAAAAAGTTTTCAACTGCTTTTGCAAAACTAATGAAGAAAATTTTTGAAATGTCCATGATGGGTGAACTTACATTCTTTCTAGGACTGCAAGTTCATCAATCATCCCGTGGTATTTTCTTGAGTCAGTCCAAATATGCCCTTGAACTATTAAACAAATTTGGAATGAAAACCTGTGACACTTATGCCACACCAATGGCTCATACCAAGAAGCTAGATGCTGATTTACATGGGAAATTAGTTGACCCTACCAAATACCGAAGTATTATTGGGTCTCTCATATATCTAACAGCTAGCAGACCTGATATTGTCTTTGCCGTTTATCTATGCTCCCGTTATCAGTCGCGACCAACTGAAACCCACCTCTCTGAGGCTAAAAGAATCCTACGATACATCAAGGGAACCATTAACTTGGGGATCTGGTATCCGAAGGATTCTGGTTTTGAACTAGTCGCCTTTTCAGACGCTGATCACGCAGGATGCTTAGACTCAAGGAAAAGTACTTCAGGAGCTCTACAATTTCTCGGTGACAAACTGGTGTCTTGGCAATCTAAGAAACAGGATTGTACATCGCTGTCATCAACCGAAGCAGAATATGTAGCCATGTCCGCGTGTTGTGCTCAAGTCATCTGGATGAGAACACAACTCAAAGATTATGGTTACGTATTTGACAGAATCCTGATGTACTGCGACAATCGGAGTGCCATTGCAATCTCGTGCAACTCTGTTCAGCACTCGAAATCAAAGCACATTGATCTACGCTATCATTTCATCAAGGACCACGTGGAACAGGGTACCGTTGAATTATACTTTGTGGGTACAGAATACCAATTGGCAGATCTTCTCACCAAAGCCTTGCCTCCCGCTAGGTTTAATGAGTTGGTCCACCGGATTGGTATGAGGTGTTTGACTCAAGAGGAATTGGATGACCTCTTAAAACAGTCTTAAAAACCTGTCAAACACCAAAACTCTCTTTTGTAAATAAATTTTTCAAAAACAAAATACAAAAATATAAAATCTTATAAAACAACAAAAATATTCCTCTAATCTATAATCTTTCAACATGGCAAGTACATTTCTTCCTTCAACACTATAATCTTTCAAAATTCAGTATTTTTACGATCAAGTGTTGAGGGGGAGAAAATTTTCACTTAACTGTTTCAAAACATCCGTGTACTTCCATGTTATCATATCCCGGTTGGTTATTTTATCAATGGTGGTAAATTTTCTGGTTTAATGACACTCCTCAGACTAAAATTAATAACCTTTCACTATTTTCTAGAGTCGAGGGGGAGTGTCGTCAAGTTTCTTTCTTAAAAACCTTTGTTTGGTAACCAAAATGGAAGTTAAATGGCTTTGTATGAAAAAGAAAAGGTGGAGGGACCAAAACTGTCATAACCTTAAAGTTATTTTATACAAAACACCCCACCTAACTCATATACTTCACATTTATTTCTCCAACCAACTAAAATCCTACGCCTTAAAATCCTTCTACAAATCTGTGTTTTGGATCATCAATTTGTAAGTGGTTTTATGATCTTAACGTGTTTACAAACATATGTTTTGATTCTTATACAAAAACAACGGTCAAATTTTGATCTATGTTTGATTTAGTGTTCTACGCATAAGCGTATGAACACTCAATCAAGAATGGGTGTTTGTGGTTATAAATATTGTGTCAAAATGTTTCTTTTACATCAATAAACACATTTTCATCACCTAAACATACCCAGAAACACGAATTAATGGTTTTTGAATATTAGGGTTTATGAGTCGTTTTGGGTATTTTCGAATGTGAAGTGTTTTGGTCAAAAAGATTGTTGTGTTATGCTTATGTGATGTTGAAGTGATGATATACATGCCTTATAACCACCCAGAAACCCTAATTGATTCAGAATTAGGAATTAGGGTTTAATGTTCTAAAAATTGGGTATTTTTGATTCATCTCGAACTAGATGTTAATACTTGGTTTAAAGACTCTCACAACACTCTTAAACTACCAGAATAAGTATGGTGCAAATCCTATGGTTAAAATTCATACGCGTAATTCTTAAACCCTTAGGGTTTTGACTTACGCATATGACTTTCTACGCGTAACCTTTAAACGAATGCTTTCATGCCATGATCTGTTATAGAATAAGTGTTAGTGTTAATATTGATCTTATGATGATGTTATTTCAGGTTTGCTACTCGTAATACTCAGAATCAAGGTTATTGAAACTCTACGCATAAGGAATACCTTACGCGTAGGCAGTTATGCGTAAGAGAAATCCTACGCGTAACTACTACGCATAAGATTCTACAAAGGGACTACGCGTATCCTGTGAAGGATATGCGTAAACAGTGACCTCTACGCATAAGGTCTACTCTTATGAGTAAACCTTACGCGTAAGGTTCTCATACGCCTACGCGTAAGCTCTACGCGTAAGGTCCCCTTTTCCTACGCGTAACATTTCTTACACGTAAGTTAGGATCCTACGCGTAAGCTTTCATCTACGCATATGTCATTACTGTTTACGCTTAACTTTGCCAAAACTACGCTTAACCCGGGATTGACCTTCATGATGAATTGTTACGTGTACAAACTTGTAAATAAACTAATCATAACGTCACGAATCCAATAATGTCACTAATAAACTTAATCGTTTGATATGTTGTGAACAATAAGTGATAACATAAACTTTAAAACTTAAAGTTAACTAACTCACGAAACATTTCACGACGTCATTAGACTATTGGACAAACAAGTGACTAAGGACTCGTAACAATCATTATCACTGTACATTCAATAACTAGACAATAAAACCTTCTGTTGACTAACATTATGTCTTTCGATATGTTGGTTCTTTTGGCTAATGTTATTTCAGATCACGACATGGCTGAACAAATGAATGTGGATGCATCAGAAGTTCTTACAATTGCTGATATCTTTCCAAATGGCTATCCGAGAAAGCTTGGAAAGAACAACCTTAGGGTTGACTTTGACACCCTCACATGCTCAGAATCTTCTTGTCTCATTGCAGTGGATATTCTCAGGAATCATCCCTACCAGAACATGCTCTCACACTCTGCCACAGTTCCAGAGGTCTACATTCAACAATTCTGGGATTCTATGCAGAGGATCACTGGTCAAAATGCTGTGAATGTGACTCTTAATCACAAACAAGTCGCTATAACTCCTGATGACTTACGAGCTGTTCTCATCATTCCAGACATCGCTCCAACCGACTTCTTTGCTACCCCTACTGAAGCGACTGTCCTGCAATTCTTGATAGATATTGGTTATGATGAAGCTAAAGGAATCATTTCTAAGCACTCTCACGTGGAGCTGAAGAATATTCCTCAACCATGGAGGACACTCTATATGATCATCACCAAATCAATCTCTGGTCGTGACAGTGGCTATGAGCATCCCAAGCTCATGGAACTGCAAATTTTCTGGTCGTTGATCAACAAGAAGGACATTATAATTGAAGCACTGCTATGGGAAGATATGATGCTGTCTCATAAGAAGCTTGGCTCCAAAATTCCCTATGTCAGATACACCAAACTGTTGATCCAGAGAGCTCTTGGACTTCATCCTGATATCCCCATGAGACTCAATGACCCAGATAATCATGACATCTTGACTGAGCCCATACTATCTGTCAGAATCAAAGAATCGTCTACGAAGAAACAGGGTGCTGTGTTGCCCGATCACCTTCTTACAAAGGAAATCAAAAAACTGGACACGTACAAAAGGTATCGGGTAGCTGTAAAAGAAGGAAAAGTTGGCCATCTTGATGAAAAGGCTTCTGGGACACCTACTCGGAGAACCAGAAGATGCAGTGCTAGAAGTGCATTAAGCATAGAGAGTCAAAGGAAGTTCCCCAAGAGGAACCCTCCTTCAAAGAGGACTGTTCCATCTAAGGAAGCTACTCCCATCCCAATCCCCAAAACCGAACCACAAAGAAAGCTTTTGGACGAAAGCTCTGAAGGTACTGAATCAGATGAAGAGATTACTTACTCTGAAACTGCAAAGGATGACACTCCATTCGTACCAAAACCTCCAAGTCCTCAAGCTGATAAAGGAAAAGGGAAGACTCCTGCATTGGTGCCCTATGATGAAAGCTCTGAAGAAGAAGAAGAGCTATTAGATCAATCATACAGGAAGAAGTTTAAATTCGTCAGACACCTTCAAAAGGCTAAGGAATTTAAACGAGAACAAATGGGTGGCCCCGGAGGATCAAGTGGTGCAGTCCACTCTTCACCAGGTCCTGATGCGGTTAATCGACCCGATAAGGGATCTGGTGCCACCACTCTTGTGCAAAAACAAACGCTTGTGAAGGAGTCTACTGATCTTAACATTGAGGAACCAGAAAAGGATAAGACTGAGAAAGAGAAAACTGATGAAGAAACTAAGGATCAGAAGGAAGAAAAGGCTAAATCTGGACAAGATAACGAAGAAAATTATGATGATTATCTTCTCAAAAGTCCAACTCGTTCCAAGGAGGATACTTCTGCACCTCCAAAGGACCCCGAATCTCCTCATGTCTCCTCCTCATCAGACTCATCATCTCACTCCTCACCACCACCATCAAAGAAATCAACAAAATCAACATCCAAATCTGTGAAGAAACCACCTCGATCTTGGATTTCTCAAGCTCATGAACGGATTACCAAAGCTGTCAAACAAGTCAGAAAGAAAGACGTGCTCAACAAGAAGCTGAATTTCTTTGCTGATCACATACAGCATCTGTATGACGAAAATGAAAAGATGAAAGAGGAAAGGAAGTTTGTTCAGGAATTCATGAAACAACACCGTCAGGAGGAACTGAATGAAATGATCGAAGGCTACACGAAAAAGTACCTTCTGGAGTACGTTCCTAAGGTCACAAAGGAGTTGTTCACCAGACAACTTTATCCAAATATGATGCAGATCACCAAGCAAACTATTCGATCAACACCCTTAACCGTCACAATCAATCCGATCGATCCGGTCGTGTTCTCGAATAATGAATTGGTAGCCAAGCTTGTGACACAAATGTTGCCATGATCTGCGATGTTAAACTCTGAAGAAGCAAAATTGTATCAAGCATTGCTTGACTACCAACTTCAAGAAGCTTGTAGATTTGAAGCTGAAAAGCTGAAACGTCCTAGAGACGATGAAGATAAGGATAAGGATAAAGACTCTGCACCTAAACGTCAGAAGCAGTCTGATGAATCTTCTTCGATGCCACCTCCTCCTCACAGGACTCATGTTCAACAAAGGTCCCCTCCTCGTTCTTCAACTGAAAAACCTCAGGACGATTTCGAGTTACCACCCCTGACTCAGAAAACCGGTGATCACTTTGAGTATACGGGTGGTGACGATGAAGAGGTCCTTGAGCCCCAACAACAACCCACCTCTCCCAAACAAGTACAGAAACCATAATCATCATCTAGGCCTTCGAAAAAGAAGAAGAAGAAGACGCCTACTACTGACGTCGTATCATGGCTAGATGACGATAAAACCGAAGACTTTGAAGGATATTGGATTTCATAAACACATAACAATCACAAATATGGTTCGAATTACTTAGAGGTTTTAGAGAGAGAAGTGGGAGCCTTTCTAGAGAGAGAAAGTAAAAGAAAACATAGAAGGTTAGATTAAGATGAATGAAAGGTCCAACCCTCTACCTTGGGAGGTAGAGGGTATTTATAGTTACAAACATAACGACCTCCTATCGGCCTGTGGATCAGGTATACAGTGGGTAAAGACCCGTCCTACCTCCACGGTGTTGCTCTAAACTAAATAGCTAACTAAATAGCTAGTAAATAACGTAATGTCTACGAGCTAAATTATGCTAGATTATATATGGGGTGACCGACACTTCACTATAGAATTTCTAATTCCTAACAATCTCCCCCTAAGGGAGGTCACCCCATGTTTTACATTTCGAATCCTAGCATTCTATTTAATCTTCAGTCTTGAGCTCGTAGACTTTAATTCTTCAATTTCCGCATCATTTGTGCTTTAGCAGTGATACTTCAAAGTCCGAGTGCTTTGTACTTTCAGTGGAGGCCTTTAACTGATCCACATCTTTGATGATCTTCGAGCTTTCATTGAGATCATCAGCCACAGTAAATCTCTGGATCACCCTTTATTGTGTTGCCATCATGTGTTGTTGTGACTTTCGGACCGACATGCTCACACTATTAGGATCATGACATCTTTCCATCAGAGTAGCGGAAGCTTTACTGGTTCATGATATTTGCAGCAGCGTAGCAGAAGCATAGTATAAAAATATCAGAACTAGGTTATGTAGATATGCACCAGTCATGATTTCTTCAATTAAGTGTGGATGCTGTGAGCATGTGGCTTTGGATTGACTCCTCAATTCTGATCAGCTACAATCGTCGGGGTGTACCTGCATACGACAGTTAGCAATAAAGCGCACAAAAGTGTCTTTGATCACTTTCGTTGAATTGAGGTACACGGCCCACGGTTCCCCGTTGATCAGTACAAGTACTGCCTGTGATCAGGTATAATTCCGAAGAATCTCCTTGACAGGGTTTCGCAGCTGTTCTAGCTGTTCTCAAACCGGAACGTCTCAAAGAAGACAACACGGAGTGAGTGAACCAGCAAATTGAGATTTACTGATTGATGAAAAATGATTTGAAAACAATCGCGTATTGCTTAAAATAAAGAGTTTTGCAATACGACGAAGGTTTTATGAGAAAGATCAATTTTCAATCAAAAATACTTTTTGTATTTGAAAATAGTACACATTCAATGTGCTAGAGAAAAGAAGAGATTCGCACATCGAATGGTTTTTCTAAAAGCATTTTTTCAATCAGAGATACTTTTTGAATTTGAAAATGAATACACATTCGACATGCTAGAGAAAAGAAGGTTTCCACATCGAAAGGTTTTTCCAAAAGTATTCGTCAATTCCAATCCTGGACCAAGGTTGATTCAAGAATGAATCTCCCCATCGTTTCTATCCAGTTGTCACAAGCTTGATCTTACGAGTAGATCTCACATGTCACCCACCAAAAGCTTGTTTGATGTTGGCTCTAGAAGGATTTCCATCTTCATCGTGAATACTTTTACATACCACTCAGTTGTTCTGGCAATACCACAAGGATAATGCGTAGGACTCTTAATATATACTTACTTTCCACATTGTGTGAAACAGCAAGTCTTCATTAATATAGTGTCCTAACGAGATATTATGGATGATCTCTTGGCTCTAGACTCAATTGTGCATATTTGGTTCCTGTGCCGGAGACTAGGGAGAGGGTCTCCTTCTTCAATATCAACAATCTCTAA
This sequence comes from Chrysanthemum seticuspe, assembly GCA_019973895.1. Classification (NCBI taxonomy): domain Eukaryota; kingdom Viridiplantae; phylum Streptophyta; class Magnoliopsida; order Asterales; family Asteraceae; genus Chrysanthemum; species Chrysanthemum seticuspe. The sequence continues at coordinate 44,885,289 of BPTQ01000007.1, forward strand.
GAGAAAGTCGATAGATTATGTCGGTTCCCCATGAGAATAAAACAAGCCCTTTTAAGAGGAACTTGAGTAGCTTGGGAAGTTTAGTGCAGTGCATCACTGGGTCCATGATGTCTTGTCTTCAATACCAGTGTTACCTTAGTAAACACCAGTAGCATATGTATTGAACCCGGTTACTGCCCTAAGGTTGAATTATTGGAGGGCTATTTCTTTTCACCCTTTTCATATTCATTTCTTTTTCATTCTTCAACCCCTTCAGTGCTTACCGAGACTTCATAACTAGAACCTTATTGGGTTTATTCTAGTACTAGCTCTGTCTCAGTCCGCACTCTTCCCATTTCTCATTTTTCTCCTTTTTTTCATCATACCTAAGGACTCTACACTATCTAGTGGATTGTCCCTGGGTAGATCCGTCCGGTTCTGGTGGATCATGGGAACGAATACCTAACCTAACCATCCTTATAACACCATGCATAAAGTAAATTGGTCGGTCTTTTGGAATTGTTCATTCTTCCTTAAAACCAATTGAAAAATCATTTGGAAAAACAATCACGGTACTTGTGATACGAGATCAAAGCATTTTGTACCTTAATAGTTTTGATCATTTAGAAAACCTCCCCCTCAACATGTGCGTATGATTTAGAAATTGTTCAGCACAGGGAGGCAAGAGGACTTTGAAATATTTTCTTTGATCACAATTTTCATACGAAAAAGCCATTTGATTTTCATGGTAAAATTCTCCCCCTCAATATGTGCATAGGATATTTGAAATCATTTTATCACATAGAGGCAAGAGTTAATTTGAAGCACATCCACAATCACAAGAGCCATTAAGAAACCATTTGAAAACTCAATCAAGGTACTTTATAAATCACTTTAAAAAGCTTTCGTACCTCGATAGTTTATTTGCTCCCCCTCAATATGTGCTTCGAGATTTGAAAGCATTTAGCACATATGAGAGAGCAGCCTGCATAATTAAGTCAAAACGATCACCTTTTATCAAATTTCATAATTAAATCACAAATTCTCCCCCGATCAAAAATATCAAACCCTTTGAGATTTTGGATCTCAAGTGATTTAATTAGGTTTAGAAAACATAGGAGAAAATGTGGCCTTGTTTAAATACTCATCTGGTTTTTGGATAAATCCTCCTCCTCAACATGTGCATTATGTATATTGAAATCGTTTGGCACATGGAGGCAGGAGTGCCTTTAAAGGACTAAAAACCAATTCCATTTAAAACAGATTTGAGATTTAAATCACGATCTCTCCCATAATCAAAAATTTCAAACCTCTTGAGATTTGTGATCCCAATTGATTTAAATTATTTAGAAAATTTTAGGGGAAAGACGTGGCAAGATTTAATTTTTGAAATTGACTGAGATGGACCAACTCTAGACATTAAAGATTGTTAGTATCAGGTATGATAGTTTTTTTTTTTTAAACGATCTTTAAGTAAAATAAAACAATTTCACAATCAAACAAGAACAGAAAAAATTTCATTTTGTAAGATCTTTGAGTTGTAAAGAAAATCATACCATGACATAACATTAAATCTTTAGATCACCACTTTATTTCGTACAAACTGACTTGATAGATGAAATATCGTTTTGAAAATATTTAATTTAAAATCACTCTCCCCCTCAATTGATGACCGAAGTCGATAATTGAGTGACTTAAGTTTTGATAAAATGAAGTCCGGTGATTTTCAAAATTTAATCCAATATATTTTCAAAACAATATTTTTCCATTTTCAAAAACAATATTATTCAAAGTTTTAGAAAAATGGTATCATCACTATTATCCCTGCACAAAGATACGTTAGGTGGATGAGAAGCTTCCGTTTTTGTTGCTGTAGGGTTTGGAAGAAAAACCATCTGCTGATGCAGTGAGACTTCTTTTTACGTTGCATTTTGAATGCCAACTGAGGTCAAATTAAGCTCCGTTTCTTCAATCACTTAGAAGAAAACCATCTGCAGATGCAGTGAGACCTCTTACGTTGCATTTATGCCAACTCTCCATAGAAGTCCAATTAAGCTCCGTTTCTTCATTTGTCAACCCAAGATATAGTTACCCTTTCCTTTCGGCATCCAATCATCTTCATGTGTGGGATCCGGATCGGGAACATTCTTATATACCAATATACCTGCATATGTTAGTGAACACACATACAAATATATGGTGGTCGACATCACCCAAACAGCAATCGACTAATAAAAGTCAATTCAACATATCAATCAGTTCATATAAGGCATGGGAATAACGTGTTTCATCAAAATATAATCATCTAAGCCTAACAATCATATCCTAAATTCCTAGTCCTTCGACATAGGCAAATATCATTTTTAATTAAGCACGTAGGATAATTAAGAAAGCCCGTTAGATGATATAGATTTGAAAACATTATCCCCCTCAATCAATGACTCAATTTCTGAATAGTTTATAAGCGCTCAAGTCATTGATTGAGTTTGCAAATTTCATAAAAACTCTGAATCTGATTGTTTTGAAAACAACTCATTTTCCACCAATTTTTGAATACAACAAATATTTTTCTGAAGAATTTTTAGACGGAAAAACATTTGTGTGGGAACAGCAGTCCTTCGACATACTTTCCTCATTTTGTTTTAGGATAAGTGCGCGAAATATTTGAAAATTGGTTTAGCGCAGCACTTTCCTCTTTGAATAGCAGGTTGCTATCAGAAATAATAGCAAGCCATGGTTAAAGCGCGGGTCACAGTCAGAAGTAACTGCAAGCCATATTTTGAGACATGTTTTGGAAAAGAATATTTACACCTCTTGCTCGAACTTCATCTAAAGTCCCGTGCCATTATTGAATGACATTTCTAAGACCGTAGATGTTATCGATACCAGAAGACATGTCTTGAGAAAACATATTTTTGGTAATTTTCAATTTTCTGATTTTTATGGGCTTTTGTAAATTTTATATTTTTCTATTTTCTTTTTGTTGGTTTTATATTTTTGTATTTGGTTTTTGAAAAATATTTACAGATATAGAGAAATAGTTTAGGAGGATGATGATACGAGTACCGAAATAAGGAAATAGTTCAGCACTTTGTAGAAGATAGAAGTCATCATCTCTTAAACTTTCACCACCAAAGCATTCGAGGCTCTTGAATCGTCGAAAGAACTTGAGCCTTCAACAAGTGAATCTTTGGTAGCTTCCCCTCAAACCGACAAACTGAGTATAAAGACCATTTTCCAAGAAGTAGAAATGAATGAAAACAGTCTCATTGAATGAAGCTCTGCACCCCGAAGAACACGAGAACACCAAAGTAACAAGTTGAAACATAGATCGTATCAGTGGTTATCAAATCCGGAATAACTGATTAAGCCCGATCACATGAACCTGTTGTGCGTCCCTGATGTACACATTACTCTTCGAGATTGACCAGTTGACAATTTGTGGGAACAAAATAACAACATCTTCATTTTACCATGTGCATTCCAGTTATCTTCTATATAACCAATCAGCCCATAATGTACACAAGTACCCAACCAGAGTAGAGACCACAACATCACACTAACTGGTTGAATCACTGATCTCCTATGCGGATGTCAACTCTAGAATGACTGATTAAGCTCGATCATGTGAATATGTTGTCCGACCCTGATGTACACATATATCTCCCCTGATCGTTGTGATCTCATCAGAATCATCATTACATTGTGTACATGAAGCACTAACCGGAAGCACTTTATCATAAATCATATAGAAGATGTCGATATGCAATATCATCTCACGAACCAAATATTCTTCTCACATTTCTTCTAACTGAACGCTGAAGTAACACATACCAAAAGTCTCCAGAGACCATTTCCTCCAATTAGTTGGAATAATACACCAAAGGCTACGAGTTAAACACTGAGTTTCTCTACGGTTATGACCATTGTCTTTCCGGGATAACTTCAATCAGGTAGAAGTGTTAAGTTCATCATGTGTACTCGTTGTGCTTTTAGATACATGTCTCCTTCCCCCTTGCTGGTTTTGATACCTCAGATTCAGCAAAACATAGTATACCCAAAAACTTGAAATCTTGTGAGAAGAACTCAATTAGCCCAAATGAATCCTGTGAGAATCAACTGCAACGGAAACTCTCTCTGACTATCTTTATCAACCCATATGTAGACAATTTGAAGTGACCACTGATGAAGAATACCCGATATACCAAACTTGAAAATGAAGTCGAATTCCCACATTTGTATCTTAAGCTTGCACTTAATAATGGAAGAACGATGTCGAGAATTTATGCTTCAAGCAAATTCCTAAGTACTCACTACTCAAGCGAAGTATAAGACATTAACACCTCTTGCGAATATCCACACCGACATATGCGTGTGACACTGAGTAAAACAAAGTAACTCCTAATAGTGATAGTTAACCATGTCTTCAACCATCCACCTCGACTGCTGGTAACTAGATATCCCAAGACTTCAACTCAAATTCTTAAGCCCGAGCAAGTTATCAAATAAGAACACGCCTTTGTGAATGTCAACTTCAACCTCAAATAAGTGATAAAAGAGTAACTTCGAAGTAATCAACTTGTGTCAAATGTCTAATAAGTGAAATAGTCAATAACAACGTCTCGAGGAGTCACTGCTAAAGAATATGAGCAAGTCTAATTGGGGATTGAATCTGACTTATAACTCTCTCCCAATTAGTGCTCTCCCCTAAACCGACAATCTGTTTGATAGATGCCCAGATTAAAAAGAAGTCTTTAGATCGTTAAATGTAGAACAGACTGTAGACTCGACCTTCTTCAAGATTGTGCAGTTGGGGAATAGATAGTTAACATCTTCAACTCACACCAAAAAGCATCCCACCAAAAAGCATCCCAATTAACTTACATCTTGCAAATCCCCTTAACTAAAATCCCTCCCAATCAAACAAGAACAGAAAGATGTTCATCAAGGAAATCAGCAATCAGGCCGCAACGAACACACAAGATGGTAACACCAAACTACCAATCACATCAAACAAGAACAGAGAGATTGTTCGGAATCATCATGTTGATGTATACGTGAAGCATTAACCGGAAGCACTTTGTCGATAAACTCATCAATCCGAGTGAAGATGTCAACCACCGGCTCTTAGAAGAAACTCCATGTAAAGATGATCAGATAAGAAGAAGCTCGGTTCTTACATGAGTTAGGAGCCATTTGACCATATATTCTCAAATATTAATCAATCATGCAAAAAATTCACATTTCTTCTCCCCCTCAAGAATTGCATACGGAGATGCCATTCTTGATTAAATAAGTGAAAATCATCCGAATGTTCTATTCACACTTCTCTCCCGCAAAATCAGCACATGATGTCGCCATCTTCATTATAATCGAGCAAGTGGAATGAGAAAACAATCAGTGGTAGCCCGGGTCACTTGATGACTGAAGCGCATGGAAAAAGTATGAAGCATGTTGATGAGAATGGTCATAAATGAGAAGATTTCTCTTCTTCAGAAGATAAAGCGCACTGACACGTACACTTTTCTTTTCTTTAGAGTACGAGGTATGAACTGTTGTGTTCATAGGTCATAAGAAGATTTCTCTTCTTTCGAAGATAAAGCGCACTGACACGTACACCTTTCTTTTCCTTAGAGTACGAGGCATGAACTGTTGTGTTCATACGTCATAGCCGATTGAATATCAATGTTGAGTAACTTGAACCCGTGAGTTATGAGATATCAATCCTTTTGTTATCCATACTTTAAGCCAGTCCATGTATTGAAGGATCGAAGTATCTGCAACTGAGTAAGGACTACCTGCACTAATATTACAAACTTGATTGCATATATTTTGGTTAGTGACATCAGTATCCAAACCCTTTGGGGTTTCACGGTCAACATTGAGATTGCCAATGGTAAACATCTTTCCTGTAGGTATCCACCTAAGTCCAGCATCCTTAAAAATTCTACCATATGGTATCCACTTATGGTAAGGTCTAGGATTGTTAGGCTTCTTATGCATAGTGGGAGACTTATCCTTATTCCTTGTTTCCAAAGATTTAGCAGTTGGTAACCATCTAGGCGAGGCTTTTGGTTTCATTTGCTTCATATGCACTGTGGATGACTTAGTGTAAATCCTAGACTTAACAGGTTTTACCATTGCATGAGCATTTACTTTCTTCAGGGATTTTGTGAAGCATTTATCATGATTAGCATTAAAGATACATTTTAGACACTTTGAGCAAACAGCTTGTTTGGATTCAGAAATAGGTCTAGATTTCTTAGCGTGATCTGCTATGGGAATAGCTTTAATCAAAACGCAACTACTCTTAGAAGTAAGCCAATCCCTAGTATTTAGATTAGTGTTCCTAGGTAATGGTTTAGAACTACTAGCAGTGCCTTGAAATCTTGAAGAATTCATCACCCTAGGTCTTGCACCTAAAATTCCATCTTTGCGATTCTGTGCCTTCTTTCTAGCCATTTCTAGATAAGAGTTCTTATACAAGTCATTCATATCAATTTTCCTAGGCAAGTGAGATGAAGTGACTGGTTTTGTCAAAACTTGTTTCGCATCAACTTGGGAGGCAAGCGTTTTTGAAAATTTTGGTCGTTCAGATCTAAACGCATTCGGTTGTCTAATAACCGGTTTCCCCAAGAATGATGGTTTTGAAAACTTAGTGTTCACACTATTCCCTGTTGTTTTTCAGAGCTCATTTTTTAAAGCAACAATAGCGAAACTTTTTTTCTGAAGTTGAGCTTTGAGATCATCAATTTTTGCTATCAAAGAGTTTGTTTGTTCTATTGACTTAGTTCTAGCTTCTTTGACAGAGTCACTTAGTTCTATGTGATGTTTTCTCAAAGACTCATTTTCCCTTAGTAATTTAGCCACATAAATTGATAATTCATTATTTCTTGTTATAGTAGCATCAATGTCTTGTGTATTCATGACTAAATTACTTTTTACATTCAAGATAGAAATATGTTTCTTCAAATTGTAAATGGTTGAGTCTTTGTCTTGAAGCTGAGCTTTCAAAGTGTTAATTTCAAAAAGTTCACGGAATTCAGGAAGTTCCGGATTTTTACATGGTTTGTTAAGTTGAAAACTTTCTTCTTTACTCTGTATGGCAATTTCAAGTGAAATGCAATGTTTTTCAAGATTTGAGAATTTGTTTGAAAGTTTATCAAAAGCCTTTTTATCAACCATATCTTTTGTTTTGAGACACTTAATCTCAGACTCAGCCTCAGTTACAGAAGATTTATCAAAGTCATGTTCAGCATCATGATCAGTTTGTTTAAGTACTTTAGCAGATGCATTGTGTTGAACAGTAAATGGTACCTCATTACATGACTCCTGTTCAATTTCTGGTCTGATATCTGCATCCACATCATGTGTAACAAGAGTCACTGAACCGCTGACTGTTTCAAGCTTATCTGTCTCTGAGCCTCTGTATTTAATGTCAACTGATCCAACATCTGGTGCCATACCGGTCTCAACACAACAATTTATTGATTGTACCCGAGATTCATTTGCCTTTCTGATCACAACATCCACTTCTTGTGTGACAGGAGTTACTGAGCAGCTGGTTACATCACTCTTTGTTGTTTCTGATATTCTGCATTCAGCAACACCCGGCCTTTCAGATACATTACCCGACTTATCACAAATATCTTTCAACTGTACCCGACTCTCATCTACTTTTGCATCTTTCTGAGTAACTTCCTCAATATACTTCTCCACATTATCCATGAGATGGATAAGTGTCTCCGTGAACACGCTAATTTCCATTCCAGTGTGTCTCTTGAAGGACATTTCAGTCATGTCTTGATTATAATCAGATGTGAATTCCCTTCTAATGAATGACTGAAAGTGTTTGTAGATCACTTGAAGTGCAGCGCTGGAACTATCCTTATGAACCTTCTCTTTGACAAGATGTAGCTCCAATTGCTCTAGGTTTAACAGCAGAGTTCCTGTTAATGTGGATAAGTCCTGACGGAAGAGGGCAATACATGTTCGTTCCATTGATGTGGGTAGAAGTAACATGAGGTGAGAGTGAAGTTGTTGAAAAGGTTTAATGCTGCTTTCCTTTTGCATGGCATTCTGTAGCAGGTGCAACTCATTCTCATTGTACTTAGAACATGAAGATCTCACATACTCATTGTTTAATTCAAACATCTTTAACCGTTCAGGGTAGCATACTTTATCATTGTTGTCCACAACATCATACAATTTAAGCACTTCTGAAATCACTGGGTCAGTAGAGTAAGACATGATGTGGTAGAATGCACGGGATTTTACAAGTCTATGATTTAACCGAGAAATAGAATCTTTCGCGGGATTTTACTAAAATCAAGACCAAACCGTGATACAATGACCAATAGAATGAATTAAGATAACTGATGGACCCACACAATGATAGATGATTATGTGTTAGGAGTGATGATTGTTTGAAGGATTAGCTAAAGTGTTATTTGGTTGTGAATTGGATTTGTTAATGCACGTTTATACGGTGAAATTTAGGTCTAAAAACTTAAAAGCTCAATAACTTCCTTTCAGAGGGGATTTGGGCCTCGAAAAATTCGTTTCACAACATCGTCATGAAACCTCACAATATTCAGGCTGTTCCGGTCGTTTTGACATGTATTTCGCTGAAAACGGAGTTACGGATCAAAAGTTATGACCGTTTGAAGTTTTGACGTAAAAAGTCAACTTTGGTCAAACCTCTTCTTCGTAAAAATCAACCAAGTCGCTATAACCCTTGAACCAAGTCGCTAAGTAGCAAGTCGCTAAATCACCAAATCGCTAAGCACCAAGTCGCTACACAGTCAAGTCGCTAAAGAGCAACTCGCTAAGGTCCAAGTCGCTAACACCAAGTCGCTAAGAATTTTGACAGCAAGTCGCTATGCACCAAGTCGCTAAGAAATCAAGTCGCTAAATAGCAACTCGCTAAGGACCAAATCGCTACAAAACTTAAACAGCAAGTCGCTATCAAAATTTAAAGCAAGTCGCTACCTTACCAAATCGCTACCCGTAGTGGAGAATCCACCAACAGTACTTTTTGTCGGCTTGTCTCTAAAGCAAGTCGCTAGGACCAAATCGCCACCAAACAACACTACAACTCGCTGATTTATTCTGAAGCAAATTGCTAGCAAGAAAGTTATACCGTGAGCCAAGTCGCTAACTTGAAATACTTCAAAAACACACTTTTCAATCCAAAAACAACCCAACCATGATGATTCAAGCCTTCCAAATCACAACCTAAACACTTATGATGATCCTAAACACAAAAGTACAATCAAAATCCAAACTTTAACACAAGAAATCAACCAAATGATGCAAAAACCACTAAACTTTCTCAAACTCAAAAACTACCTAAAAACCACTAGAAATCCAAAGATATGTAAGAGATGATCTAACCATGGCTCTTGATACCAATTGAAGGATATTGGATTTCATAAACACATAACAATCACAAATATGGTTCGAATTACTTAGAGGTTTTAGAGAGAGAAGTGGGAGCCTTTCTAGAGAGAGAAAGTAAAAGAAAACATAGAAGGTTAGATTAAGATGAATGAAAGGTCCAACCCTCTACCTTGGGAGGTAGAGGGTATTTATAGTTACAAACATAACGACCTCCTATCGGCCTGTGGATCAGGTATACAGTGGGTAAAGACCCGTCCTTCCTCCACGGTGTTGCTCTAAACTAAATAGCTAACTAAATAGCTAGTAAATAACGTAATGTCTACGAGCTAAATTATGCTAGATTATATATGGGGTGACCGACACTTCACTATGGAATTTCTAATTCCTAACAGACTTTGCATGGTTCTCTACACTTGTCAATCAAACTCCCTACCCTGATGAAGGTCAAGATCTGGTCGAAGGTTCTACATTGGAGCATGCAAAAATCTTGCAAGAAAAGTTCCATGTGAAGAAAATGACGAAATCTGAGTTGCGGTGAATCAAGAATGAAGCGTTTCAACTTCTAAAAGACAGCTCCGAAAGTGCCATCGAGGTTGAATATCACCTTGAGAACATTGCTAGAGCCATGTCTAACAACATGGATTGGCTCAACCCAGAAGCAAACATTGACTTCACAAAAAGGGACAACCCTCCATACTACACCGATTGGACCAAACCTTTAACGACCATTGGCCAACCAGATGAACCACGAATTCCCTTTGGATATTTCTTCAACAGAGACCTGGAATTTCTTCTCCATGGTGGCGACGGTTCAAGGAAATATGCTACATCATTGACTCTTCCATTCCCAGCAGCTATCTACTCAAACTGCATTGCCATTGAGGAACGTGCCAATCACTTGTTCTCTAACACAGTGGAAGCATACGACCGAGATGCATTGTATGGGATTCATCACTGGCCAGAATGCCGACGAATCTACTACAGAAGCTGTCAGGTTCAGAAGTCACAACATGCAGTGTTTAGTACTAAAGACATCGTTGCCATCCAACATGTTGGTCTTTCATCCAAATAGGACTACACCTTTCTCAAGAAGATTGTGGTCAAAAGACAGGATGAAATGGATTATGCTTTCTGTGAAGCTGACTTTGAGAATCTGTCTCTCAACGATATTGAAGACATGTACCTTGCCAAAGTACAGGGTCGCATGAGACAATTTTCAACCGAAATACAACGAGAATTCATCAAGTCACTACTCATCTTCATCAGACGCATAGTCATAAAAGAACGTGTTGAAGATCTCCATATTGCCGTTGAATCATATCAGACACGTGTCAACTTCACTCCACCACAGCTTGATATTCCCGATATCAACCAGCTATCACAATTAACGCTCATCAGCAAACTGTTTGGTGTCGTTTATCGCAGTGAACTTCATCGCAACTGCTTGATGGCGTGTAATGAGCTTCACAAATTTGGAGATCATACTCTGAAGATGGTTAGGGACGGATTAGCTTATCGATTGAAGGATATACGTGAAAACATTGGGAACCATAAGCGCTGGAATTCTCAGGATCGGAGGAATGTGAGAAGGATCATCACCATGATTGATGAACGGCTGTTCAGAAGGGATCAGTTCAGACGATTGGAGAGCTATGTTGGTGGTCGACCCAGGATTAACATAACCGGCTTTCAACGCCCTGTGCACACTCCTGGGAACATCACTGCACTTCCTGGTACTCCTTGAATTGTTTCTTTCATATAAATTTGGATGTATGATTAAATTTGTCAATGGCTTGTGCACACATAACAGTGTACAACCCGTTCTTGTTAAGAAAGGACCCTGTGGTACGCTTCAGTGCCACAATCCTTATAAAAGGAGCGAAAGCTTCTTACTTTTGAGTAAAACCTATCAAACCTTTCATTTTTCAAGGTTTTGCTCAAAAGGACAAGTACTTCCCCGTATCATTTTTCAAAACCTCAACCGTTTTTATCACTTGTTGAGGGGGAGTATTTGAGTTAAAACTTTGTTCACAAATTGTTCATAGTGGTCATCTTCCCGCAACACTCGAAATGGTCATATTTATTCTCAACTTTTCAAAAATAACATTTTATATGCCATTTTTGAGGGGGAGAAAATTATGTGATAAGAAATATGTTGTGCAAATGCAAATGAATCTCTGAGTAATAGACTTAACCAACGAATTGACGGTACTAAACTGTTAGTAACTCGAAAAGACTTGTCCTGGACGGGTAATAATTTCAAGCTAGTTCGCTAGTAATGTAAACGTGTCTCGCAAAGGACTTGTCCGAGTAGAATGTACCATTCGAGAGACTCTTGGTAGACATGAACTCTGACGGGTATGACAACCTTTCGAGGCTTGTCTACACCTTCAAGGTAGTTATTAGAGCTAGTTGTCACCTAAAAGCTGACAATGTAACTCTTTAACTATGCAACGTAACCGTGTCTCGCGGGGGATTGTCTATCTTGAGTTGATCAATTCTAAAGTGCGCGCTCTTCCCACACTGTGCATATTTCCGTCAAAACTCTAAAGCACATGTGGAGGGGGAGTATTTCTGCTAAAAGATAAAACTCTCACTGTGGTTCAAACATGTTTTTCATTTACAAACCCTTTGAGAGATTCTTCACAACAGTGGTTTTAATGGCAACATAGGTTAGTCATGGAGTTATAAGGTGACTAAGGTTAGGAATAACCGTCCTATGATCCGCCAGAGCCAGAGGGATCTACCCAAGGACATCACAAATAGTTAGTACTTAGAAGTCCTTAGGTACGATTATAAAAAGGAGAAAATGAGAATCGGAGAAAGAAGGAGTTGAAGAATTAAAAAGAAATGCAATGAAAAGGGTGAAAAGAAATAGCCCTCCAAATTATTCAACTTAGGGCAGACACTGGGTTCAATTCATATGCTACTGGTTGTCACTTAGTGACACCGGTATTGAAGATTAAAAGTCGTCATGGACCCAGTGACGCATGCACTTAACCTTCTTAGCCACTCAAGTTTCTCTCAACAGAAGCCTGTTTCATTCTCACAGGGAACCCTACGTAAACTATTGGCTTTCTCTTAGAGATCGCTGGTATTGAAGAAGGAGACCCTCTCCCTAGTCTCCGCACAGGAAAACCAAAATGCACTATTGAGTCTAGAGCCACGAGATTCATCAAAAGATCTCTTAGGTACACTTGACATTAATCACTTGATGATCAACATATAAGATTATCAGTTATTCATATCGAGTCCTTCACAGATCTTAGCAATCTGTCGAGAACATTTATGAGAGGTTCACATCTGTGATCCTCAATGATTGAATGGAAACTCCTGCCAGGGTCAACATCAAACAGCCCTGACAGCAGGTCACTTCGGTAACTCCCCGTGGATTACGCGGAGTGTATCTCAAACGGTCTACAGTCGTGAGGTGATGCTTCGGTGTACCTCAACGACTCATCTGAACTGTAGATGTACTTTGATACATCGCGTTATCTCACTTGTGGGACTCCAGTTCAGGAACGGCCTTTGTAAGAATTAGAGTTGTGTTTTCACACTATGCTGTTAACACTCTCGAAGTTCAAACTTGTAAGTGCCGGAATCCGCTTATTACTAACCGTTTGACATGTTTTCTTCTTATGGAAGCTCCGGAGCGGGATGATCGTGCTGATTCTTCTCATGCTCACGCCAACATCATCACTAATGGAAATTCTATCCAAAAGCAACACAACCGTCAGAATGATTCTTCGTCAAACCAAAGAATCTACAAAGTTAAAAACTTAAAGAACTTCATCAGTATTGAATTCCAACGTCAAAGAGCGTGTGAGCATGTTGAAGAATGACGTGGAGACACTGGAGCAGCGAAGCAGACCTGAGACATAATTGATGCAGACAACAACATACTATCACTTTCACCACAAAGAACAATGATCAAAGAACAAAGTTAATGATGACGTCAAATCATAACTGCTCAAGGAAAACTATCTCTCTACACTGGGGAGATTGTTCAAATCAAGGCAATTCTTCTCACAAGAAAGAAGAATGTCAGAAGACGTCAAGAGCTACTATTACATCAACGCCTTCACCGTTCATCACCAACACTTGAGGAGGAGATTGTTGGAATCACTCCTAAACCTTAATCAATTGTTAGTAATTAATATGTAATAGTTAGCTTTATTATGGCCTTTATGTTTGTTAATAGCTTTAAGCTTATGTAGAAGGCCCATGAGCTTAGGCCCAAGCCCATTTAAGAAAGGATGGAAACTAGGAGTGTTGCCCTAGCTTTCCTCCTATAAATACTCTTGTAAACCTTCATTTGAAGGTTGGTTGTTCAAGTTTTTCTTTCATTCACATCCTACGCCTAAACCGTATTATTGCTTTGTGTGTGTGTGTGTTAGATCTTGTTCAATCACCTCATCTCCTTTCTTATATGCTTGTGTTTGTAAAACTAGTGACCTAACACTCCTAAGTGTCTTAAATGAAGGGGTGCTTAGGTATTTGAAGGTAATGAGTGATGTAGCTAATGATTGTCTTTTATGAAAGGATTTGGAACTTTCAAGAGTACCAATGGATGAGCAAGGATGACACTAAAGATGAGAGTGTCAATTGAAGCTAAATGATCCTAGAGATCAGGTTGTGATTTAGGATAGTGTTTTGGAAAATATCCTAAAAGCTTTGAGATGGGAAAACTAGAGTTTTATCAACTTTGATCAATTTTGAGGTAAGGATGATTTATGATCAGTTTTATCATAATCGAAAGATTTCTAAGGATAAATGTGAGGGATCATGAAAAAATGAAGTGTGAGTTTAAGAGCGGAAGAGTAATGGATTAAAAATGAAGCGATAGATCTACAAGTGTCTTAGAGTGTGATCTAGGTGAGTTATGTGTGAGTAGGAAAGATCAACCTATCTTGATAAGGACTTAATTTGCCTTAAGACATTATGTTTAGCTTAGTGTGAGGTGTTCTAAGGATATGTTTGAAATACAATGCTTGTAATTTCATTTTCTGTTTGCCGGATCCCATGGTTCCCTAAGTGTAGCGATCCGTCTAGCACAAACTTTGGGATCCGCCCATCTGCTCAGCAAGACCTTTACTAAAGGTATGCAATGATCTTGACAATGCATTATATTCCAAGGTTAGTTTAAAGGGGTTCTAACACTAAGATATCAAATGTAAGATGTTTTATTTCATGAGGGAAATAGGATTACATTGATAAAGCACGAGTACAAGAGAATTGGTCCTATTTTGAAATACTACTAGGTTTCTTGAGTGTTTTCACTAGGAGGATCATTACGTGATTGATGAGTGTTGGTGGAATCAAGAATGAAGAAAGTCTTCATGAGAGATATGTTTAGCGGTTCCATCATCTTGTTCACAAGTACGTACAACGGACTTTGAAATTGAGGATGGAAGTGCATAACATTATGATAGAGGCGTGTCAAGAACATTCCATAAGGGATGAGTTTATTCTTGGAGCCTTGAAGATTTACAATTCGCCTTGCGAAGAAGTAGGCGAGATTGTATGGTTGTTGTGTTAGCAAACAGTACAACATGTGAGCACAACAAGCGGGTAGGATTTCTCGATTTCCCCTAAGACTCCAAACATTCTCACGTAGGATGAGTGCAAGAGGCTTTTACTCTTCTCGGATGTCCCGTGTGAAGATAATGTTTGGATCGGAGTAATATGGTCGAGGTTTGCATATTATGCGATTTAAATCTTCCTGGGAGGGTATGTGTGAACAATATGGGCTATTTTCTTCACGAAAGTTGAAGAGAGAATCGAGAGACCAATCGGTGAAGGCACATTGTCTATGATTTGGAATCCGAAGGATGTGAGCAAAATGCCCAAGGGTTAGAGTAAACTTTTGGTTTTTCATATAAAACCAAAGAGATAGAGAGCGATCCTCGTTACGAACGAGTTCAACTTGACGGAAGAATTCCATTATGAACCTTGGACATATCTTCTCGTTGACATCAAGAAGACATTCTAGTCCTATGGCTCGGAAGGAGGTATTGATACCTTCTTCGAATTGTAGAGAGGTGTCTACAATACGTCCTTCGTGGAAGTGACCGTTTCCGAGATTATTGAACCCACGGACATGATTGCCAGGCGTGTTGGGTTCAAGAGAGATGTTCGGAGTGTAGACGCTAGTGAGTGAAAAATCAAACTCATATTCATGCGTCATAGTTGATCCTATAGAAATGATAAGTTAAAACAAAGATGTATGTGGCCAACCTATGATTATCTAATGTTTTTACTAGATTTTTATTAACAACGGTTTTTTACACTCTAACTCACTCAAGGTTTCGACTTTCAAGTGGATTATTACTTTTAAAAAGATAGTGGTTTTTAATCTTGCATGAAAACTGTTTTCCAGTAGGACGGATCCTACGGTTCCTTTACAAAAGGGATCCGGCTAGTATATCATCCGGGATCCGTGGATCTGTAGTAACAGAAACAGATTTGATAAACACATAGATTTTATATTTTTATACCACGAAATATGTTTTATCCTACAATTTCTTTTAGCATGCATACCTGACTTCTAATGTATCACGAAAGAATATGAAACAAATAAATCAAAGGAAATGGCAAACATATTATGATAATAATAACCTAGATAACTAGATTATTAGTAGTATTGCATTTCAATACTAAGGATGATACAAAGGATTGGGTATATGATCCCAATGTAGATTAACAACACAAAGTAAATGTCTCCATATGTGAACTTCATCATAGGGAACACAAGTGTGATGAGTGTTAAGGCGATGAGCACGAGCGCGATGTAAACCATGTTGATGACGAATCTTCTTGGTTTCGGTTGAGATGGAACGAGGAGGAAGATGAAATTTTTTTTTGAATGAGAGGAAATTTTTGAAATTGGAAGATTTGAAAAAGTGAGGATTTGATAGAGTGGTCGACGGTGGGAGTATTTATGGGGAAGGAGGAATTTTTGAAATTCGTGTTTTGTTTTATTATTGGATTAAAGGAAACAAAACATGAGTTTTATATACCACGACTTTAGACCAGAAATAAAACACATATGTGAGAAAAAGGCTTCCTAATGAAGCTTCATGTAATACATGTATAAGCACAAAAGATAATCATATAAATACCTAAATAGGCATATTTAATTATCAAGCAAACTAAAAAGAAAATCATACCTCTAACGCACTTAGGAATGTCTTTACAAATGACACAACAAATGTCACTTAGACGATTCCTGCTCCTTTGCGCTTAAGATACCTTCTTAAGGAAGGTATTCTTGTTACCAAGCGATTCCTATAGCTTGGTGGGTATGAGCTTTGACTAATCAACATGACAAAGAGGATTAGTGCAATTAAATGAAACAAGTAAAAAAAAATGTTGTTATCAACTCAACATCCAAACATATAGTTTAAAAAAAACATGGTGTTTGTTTTTATGAAAAACCTTCTTTGTAGTTTTCAATTAACCATGGATCGTATCAAGTTTTTAAAGTACAATATACTTCAAGAAACTTGGTAACGAAGCTCTGATACCAATTGTCGAAAACTAGAAGGGGGGGTTGAATAGTTTTGCCAATTAAAACTTCCTTTATATATATTTAGATTGACTTATGTCAATCTATTTGGATGTGTGTGTTGGATGTTGATAAACAAGCATATAAAGGTAAGTAATGAAAAGATAAGAGTAAGAAGCACAAAACCACAACGCGAGTATTTATAGTGGTTCGGCTACAAGGACACCTTCCTTGCCCTACTCCACTCCCCGAGTCACCTACTCGAGAGTTCGTAATCACTACACCAATCTCCTTATGGCGGAGAAGCCTTCACAACGTCGCCTACCCTTTTTCCGGTGCTAGGCTAACCACCGGGTTCTTTCACTCCAAGGTGAACCACACCTACACAACGTCGTCTACCATTTATAAGGTACTAGGCTAAGTACCTAGTTCTTTCACTCCAAGGTGAACTACACCTTCACAACGTCGCCTACCCTTTATTAGGTACTAGGCTAAGCACCTAGTTCCATTGCAATGGAGGAACTACTACCACACTACACGGAGGAACTACTACCACACTACACCAACGACTAATCCCAAAGGAGATCTACTCCTTTACAACATCATCAAGGATATCAATATCCTTGGATCTAATGCTAGTCTATCTAGTACATCGAAACACACCATATCGAATGTACATCTAAGGCACCTTTCACTAATGCCTTTAACTAGATCTACAAGACACCTTTCACTAATGTCTTGTGTCTTCACTTCTAAGCACCTTTCACTAATGCTTCTAGTCTTGACTTCTAAGCACCTTTCACTAATGCTTCTTGTCTTGACTTCTAAGCACCTACCACAAGTGCTTATGCTATAGACGATAGATACCCTTCACTAATATCTTCGTCTTGACACTTGAGACATCTTTCACTAATGTCTTCAATACTACACTTCTTTGAAGAAAGAAAGGAATCATCAACAAGAAGACTTCAGTAGCCTTGATGATGGGGAAGCATGGCAACTCATGGACTTGAGCTTGCTCGACTTCAAAGGTGGTGATCTTGCCTTTAAGAGGAACCTAAAAGATCACACAAAAACAAAACTACAAACATAGATCTCTTGGATATGAGGTTAGTGAGTTTTTAACTTAGGGAGAAAGTGTGTTAGAAAAGGGTGAGAAATAATGAAGAAATGGCTCACTATTTATAGAGGAAAAATCCTACTGTTCCCCGGATCCCACGGATCCCTTCCACAAGGGATCCGTTTAGCGTTAAGCTAGGGATCCATGGGACGCTCCTTTTTACCCATGGGTATTTTGGTTATGGGTCATGGGTCATTGGTTGAACCATGGATCTTTGGCTAGATACAATGTATCTTTGAGTGCAATGCACTTGGTCACTTAGGTATGGGTTGATCCATGGGTTATGGATATTATCCATGTATGATATAAGCATGATGTCATGCAATGGGTTATGGGTCAAGCTCCATGGGTTATGGGCTTTGGGTTGTACCCAACTACATTCAATGTATTTGCCCAATGGGTTGTGATACTTAAGTTTCTACCCATTTATATTACCCAATATACTACATACTAGTTATGTGTATATTTTACCCAAATATGTAAACACTAGTTGTTGTACATATGTATTACTTAAATCATAAAATCACTTATACTTGTTTTAGTGTTTTATGTGAAAGTGTGAATATGTTAGAAACTATTAGTTCAAACCATTTACGTATTTTATTTGTTTCGTTAACATGATTTTACGTTTGTTATCGACAAAACATTAGAAGATCGTAAAATATAAATAAACATTTTTACGGCTTATTTGTATTAACAGTATCCTTTGGCCACGAGACGAGCTTTATTGCGAATTATAGTCATTTCTTCATCCTTTTTGTTCTTTCATAACCATTTGAGATCAATGACACGAATGTCAATTGGTCTTGGAACCAAATCACAAGAGTCATGTAGACGGTATTGGAGAAGTTCCTCCTGCATTGCTTCTATCCATGCATTGTCTGCCACTGCCTCCTGAATGTTCTTCGGTTCAATATTGCTAATTGAGCAAATGTAGATGCACAAGTCGCAATCGATGGCAAGTTGGCGTCTCATCTGAATTGGCCGTGAAGGTTCACCAATAACTTATTCAATTGGATGGTCTTTTGTCCACTTAAGGGTAGAAGGATACCATTGGTTAAACGTATGCGAGTTAGATGGCTCTCGTAAGCTTGAAGATGATTCAGCGGATTCCGTAGAAAACGGGTTTTCAAATAAGTCTTCATCTAACGTTGCATTGTTCTGGTCTTGTGAAGGTTCTTCTTGAAATGATATGTTTTGGTTTTGCTTATCAACTGCTGGTAAAACTGTTTCAAGAATAGGATTTTCAGAAGTCGATGTAGATGACGTTGATGGAGTTGGTGCATTGGTTTCGACTATGGTAGATGCATCTTCTGTTGGTAGTGGTGGATGATTTTGAGTGGGTGCAGCGGAATGATGTTTTGATGCATTTGTCGAAGTTCCACCATAGTATTCATTGAACATTAACTCGAAGAAATTCTCCCATTCTTGTTCATGAGGTGTGTCAGCAAAAGTTGATGGAGCTCTTTGTTGTATGAGTCCTGAACTGATGTGTCCAGAAGTATGCAGGTTTGGTACGGGTTCTAATCTATTTTGATTAGAAGCCATCGGATTAAGCGCGGGTTCTAGAGCGAGTCTCTCAGAAGCCATATGTGAAAGTTCATCAAAATTCACATTCATCGTCTCCATTATCTTCCTAGTTCTTCTGTTATACACCCTGAATGCCCTCGAGTTTTCTGAGTATCTAATGAAGATTCCAATATCACCTTTAGCTTTCAGTTTTCCTAGATCTTCTCTGTCGTTCGTTGGATAGCACAAAGCGCCAAACACGTGAAGGTAAGAGATATCAAGTTTTTTGTTGTTCACTAGCTCATAAGGGGTTTTATTGAATCTCGGATGGATTAGGGATCAATTCTGAGTAAAACAAGCAGTGGCAACAACATCAGCCCATAGAAATAACGGTGCACTAGAATAAATTAGCATTGTGCGAGCATCTTCCACAAGAGTACAATTTCTTCTTTCAACTACCCCATTTTGTTGTGGAGTTCTAACAACTGATGTCTGATGTGTGATTCCAACATCTTCAAAATAAGCTCTTAACTCCTGATTAGTAAATTCTGTGCAGTTGTCTGTTCTTACTACCCTTACAGGAGCTTGAAGAAGTACTTGAATACGCTTCAGAAAGGTGATGATGATGCCTGGTGCTTCGTCTTTTGATCTCAGAAACTTAACCCATGTATATCTAGAATAGTCATCAACGATAACAAGAATATACTTTTTCCCATTAATGCTTTCAACTCTCATTGGGCCACATAAGTCCATGTGCAACATATGCAACCTTGCTTCCGAACTAGGTACAGGTTTGGGTTTATATGATGCTCTTTTGCTTTTTCCTTGTTCGCATGATGGACATAGGTGATCCTTGGTGTATTTGAACTTTGGAAGTCCGTTGACGATGTTGTCTTTGGCCAGTTTGTTGATGGTGTCGAAATTGAGATGGGATAATCTTCTATGCCACAACCAGGACTTTGTTCCAGATGCTCGTGTCATAAGACATATTGGTGATGAAGAGGACATTTGGTTAATGTCGATAGCATACAAGTTTGTACCACGATTCCCAGTTAAGAGATCAGTGCCATCCAAGTTTCTAACGAAACAAGCATTTTTCCTAAAAGCAACCCCTAATTCTGCATCACAGAACTGGCCGACTGAAAACAAATTGTGTCCCAACCCTTCGACATAGTAAACCCGAGTGATCAAATAATTTCCAAAAGGTAGATCTCCATAACCCATGATAGCTGCTACATGATCATTTCCAAAACGAACGTTTCCCATGAATTTCCAGACGAAATTGATCAGCAGCTTCAGATTCCCGGTCATGTGCTTGGAGCAACCCGAGTCGACGATCCAAAGACATATTTCGATAACCTGCCAAATACAGAAGAAGATGTTTTTGGAAACCGTTTTGATTTTGGTTCCTTTGGGTTAGAGGTAAAATCTTGGTCACACTCATAGATGTTTTCAACTGGGTATACTAATTTATCGCTCATTCTACCATTATGGAGTGTGAAAATTCTACCTGTTGGTTTCCAAATATCATCCCTATAGTAAAGACTATGCTTCTTATCAGTAGTGTAAGACCTAAATCTTGCAACTAGACGTCCTATTGGTTTAGCATAAGTTATTTTTGGAATGTTCTTCTGAACATGCTTAACATTCTCAGTCTTAGAAACACAATCATCTTGAACATTAGTTAAAGATTTCTTGCAAGTTACACAAATAGATTCAACACATTCATTAACCATAACATGTTTCATAGGTTCATTACATTCAGATGAAATGTCTTTCTTATTATAAAGCGGTAAATTCCTAGGGTGTTCTTCTACTTTCTTCTCTTTATTCAAGCTACTACTCTTAGAGGCAGGCGAGACTCTATTGTTCCTTGTATTGCTCCTAGGCTTTAGTCTGCTGCTCCTAGAGGTGCTTTCTAGTCCTGTAGAAGGTAAGGCACACGCATTAGGATTCACATTGTTATTTAGAGAAGTGATTTCAGCTTTCCTAGTCTCTTTAGAGTGCTTTTCTAAACTTATGTCGTTTGTTCCATATGGTTTAGATGTGGAGGCAGACGCATTAGTGGTACTCATCTTAAAAAGGCCAGGTGCTAAAACTTTTGGTTTCTCGATAACCGCTTTTTCATTTTCAACAATTTTTTCATTTTGTGTTGACAAGGCAGGTGGAGTGACTGGTTTTGACAAATCTTTTTTCTCATTGAATTTTGGAGGAGGCTGAGAAATAGACATTTTTGGTTTGAAAACCGGTTTGGGAACATTTGCTTTCTCCTCAGTCAATGGTTTTGCAATCTTAGTATCCACAGCCTTCCCTTTTTGACATTCCAGCCGAGTCCTCAAAAAATCATTTTGCTCTTTCATGTCCTTGTAGGCACGCTCATACGACAGTTTGTCATACTCGCATTCCTCAGTTTTTCGATAAAGTTGTTTAAAATATGATACATTTTCTTTTTCAAGTTTTTCAAGAGCATTTTCATATTTTGAAACAATTGCGGAGGTCTCAGACTGGAGTCTTTCATGATCTTCAACAGAATATGTTTGTAAAACAATGGACATGATATCAGTAGTTATAACATCTTCGAAGAGAGAATCATTTAAATTTTCCAAAACTTTGATGTGTTCAAAACATTCATTAGCTTTCTTTACCAGGGATTTATGGTCCTTGACAAAGTCACCTGTTTCTTTTAAAAATGCTTGTTCAAAGTGAATTACCCTCGCACTGACGTGGTTTAGCGGATTGGCAATTTCATTTTCAAAAAACTTTTTCATTTCATCGTGAAAACTAGAGAACCAGTTGTTAGTGCTGATGTTGATTTTTGATTTAACAAGCTCTTGAAGTTGCCTTATTCTAGTTTTAATTTCATCTAAAATGCTTCTAGCATCACTTGTATTAAAAGGATTGTTTGAAGACATTTGTTCCATGTTCAAAAATGATTTTGAGACAACTACTGGTTTTCAAACTGGTTTTGAATCTTTGTTTGAAACACTGGGTGTGATGGAAAATTTTGACTTTTCTTTTTGCGGAACAAAGGTAATTCCAGAAATTTTGTTAAGTTTGTTGTAATCGATTGGTTTTATTTCTGGGTTCTTTTGTTTTATTTTTGATCTTCTCTCGTCAATGAGTTCTAACGATTCATGAGAATCACGAACTTTTATGGGTTCATGTTTATCTAACAAAGCTTTTCCATTATAAAAAAACATTCTGTTCTTTCTGAGCTTTCTTGAGTGCACAAGGAGGTTTGTTACCAAGAGCCATTTTTTGAGTTGTATGAAAATATGGGTTTGTCTGATTTGTTAACATATTGACTGTTTGAGCTGAATGACACGTTGCAATAAGCAAATTTTCCAATTTGTTGATTTTTTTATTTTTCTCAAGAATTTCATCAATAAGAGAATCTTCTCGTTTTGAAAAATCAGCTATCAACTTTTTCTTCTCTTTTTCAAGATCAGAATAAGTTGCTTTTTGTTTAGAAAGTTGGTTTTTAAGATCAGAAATTTCCTCGTTTAAAGATTTTATTTTTAAGCTCAAATTAACATCAAGTGTGTCATACTTGATTTGCAATTGTTTTTCTCTTAAAACAGAATTTCGATAACAAATTTCTAATTCTGACTCTTTATTTTTGTGAAATTCAAAAGCTTTTGCATTCTCCTTGTACCTCTCAAGCTCAGCGGTCAATTTATCATTCGCGGCCTTAACATCGCGATAGACCTTTTTCACTTTCTCAATTTCAATGCCACAATTATTAATCAATGATTCAAATAAGGCACGTGTTTCCTCATCAGTCTCAGTATTTTGTGCCACACAGCCTCCACTCAGATCCACATTTGGAGTTTCAGAGTAAATATTGCTACTACTCGGATCGTCTAGGCATGTATCATAAGTAGGTGCTGACGTCACAGAATGCTATTCGTCATGAGTAAACACATCGAATATGACATTGTTATAGCATGGATCAATGGTTGGTACCTCAGATACTGCATTGGCATCATAAACCGGAGGTGTGTCAGAATCAGTGTCGTACTTAGCCTCCTGAAGATTTGCCATGAAGATGCAGTTTGCATTGATGTCCTCCCGGTCTTCCATATCATCCATAATAGCTATAAAGTCATGTTCCTCAGCACTCAACTGCATCCCTGCTTCATTCTTGTATGCCAACAACAATGCTTTCTGAAGATATGCAAAATTCGTCTTTTTCGGCTTAGTAGGACAATTCCTTGCCATGTGACCCACTCCTTGACAGTTGAAGCACGTAACCCGATTAGCCTGATTCAAATTTCCATAATTCCCAACGACTGGAGCTGCAACATTCCCATTCAGATTACCCACTGCTCTGATACCACTTGTTAGGATCGAAAACTTATATGATTTATGTGGTTTTGGGAGGTCTTGGTTGGTGGAAGAAGATGAATATATTCATCCTTCTAGAGTGAGAAAGTAGTGAGAGGGAGGAGAAACAAAAGATACTTTTATTGATGAAACAAAGAACACACTAACCTAATGATTAACCTCACCCCTCATGGAGAGTCATGAGGGGTATTTATATGCTCAACTAACAATAACTTTGCCACTTAAACGATACTATTCCCTATGGGCAAAGTATACTATGCATCTAGTCCAATTCACGTAAGTGACATCATCTTTATAAAAAAGCGAGGCTAATAATCTCCCTCCAAGATATCGTCACACGTGATTGGTTACAATGAGACCTATAAATACAAAATAAAGTAAATTACAATAGTAATGAACAATGTTGACTTTGTTGAAGCGTAGAGTCTCTGTAGTCTAGATACTAAGGCAAACTTGAAGTTCTCTCTTCCGACGATCTCGGCATTTGATCTTTGGCACTGACGGCACAAATCCTTGTAGCTCTGAACTTCAACTGTAACGGTCTAGTTAGGTTATTACTCCCTCCTAACTAGTGAGCCTTTTTCTTTTCTTTTGCTCCCTCCTGAATCGACAACACTCTTCCAACACGCAGCGGAGAAAGTATACTCTTGATCGTAGCACAATGGTTGTCGTTCTGGGAACATCGTAACAACATAACTCACTTAAAATTGTATCCAAGTTGGTAAAAAGCCCCGATGCACACACACTACTTCTCCTTCTTCAGTCTTAAGCACAATTCCCTTCGTAATCCAATCACAGAAGATGAAATACCAACTTCTCCCTCCTGATGGTTGCGAGCTATCGGAATCATCATAATGTTGCGTACATATTGTATTACTTTTTTCTTGATGCAATATTAAAACCTTAGCTTGATCAAAATTTTGTGAGAATATGTCGTAAAAATACTCTCAATAATTCTCTCAAACCAACCTTAAATCGAACCTCCTTTGAATTCACCGGTTAATAGTAATGACCACATATGGAGAAAACCCGATACGACCAACTTGAAAATGAAGTAAACATCCCAACTGTGTGACTTCCTGCTTGTTCTATATTCTTGATCAATCCACAACGCCGTGTGACACTAAGTACTACAACTTCCTTGAAGTGATAGTTATACACTGTGAGCACTACAACGTAACTCCTTACATCAGTTATAACCAGATTGTCAATTCATAATCACTTAAAGTGACAGTAATGCCCCAACAAGTTATCTTGAGACTTGCATCCAACCAACCAACGTCTCGTAGATAAAGAAGTACACCCGTGAAACGTTACTTCAATTCCGCATCAATAATACCATACAAAAACCCCGTAGTCATTTTTTTCAAATTATCGCTCAAGCCGTGAATTTGTATCCCTCCGTGAAAATTAGCAATACCGAAATTACCACTCTTGAGCAATATATCAAAAAATGTATCCAAAATTTTTGTAGACACAAAAAAATTTGGATAACAATATTTTGAAGATATACATGCGTGTGCGAACAGCAGCTCAACGAAATACTACCACCAGCCCAAAAAATGAAAGCCCAACACAGATCCAATATAGCTACAAGCCCGATCCATTCACAAACATACATTATAACCAATTCGATTTATGTGAAGCCCATGATCCAAATGACTATCCGGTTATAAGTAATAGATTTAGAGTTATTGCCCTAATCCTAAACCTAAAACACATAAACTGAATATTATGCCTACAACTCTCCCAAATAGATTTGATAAAAAATACGCTCCCTTTTTGTTCAACCTCCCAACTCAGATCTTCAAATTGGCTTATAATCAATCAACATCTCATACATCTAAACCCACGAACAAACACACTAAAACACCCTTCTTTCTGAGCACGGATGAAGATCAAAGAGCTTCAAGATCAATATATTGGTCTCGGGTAGGTTTTTTTTATTGTGGTTTGTTGTTTTTGTTTCATTTAAACGAATCTAGGAATGAGTTTAACACCTTGTTAAACCTCAATCTTTATATATTCGTAAATGAAAAGAAGCCTAGCTTCAAAAGGATCTATGATGGTGATTGTTTCAATTAAAACAATCTTTAAAAGATTGCAAAAAAGATTGAAACAAATCTGAGATTGATTGATTTTCTGTTTTTGATTTGAGTTTTGAGGTTGTTTGGAGATGGGATTGAAGAGAGTTAGGATAGAGTTGGATTTGTAGTTGTTGGTGTTGGATTGATATGTTGTATTGGATGATACTGCTTCTATTATTATCGTTTCTTTACATTATAAAGCTTGGACTAATGATGTTTCATATTGAAACTGAGGTCTTGATTTATGGTAATTGGTATGTTGTGGCCGTGGTCAGTTTAGTTATAGTTTAAGCGTAACTTTTTCTTTATACGTAACCTTATAGTCTTACGCGTAAACTGGTCGTAGTCAAAGACTTTGCTTATGCGTAACATTCTTTTCTTCTTAAGCGTAGAAAAATCATACGCTTAACATCCTTACGCGTAGAATGAGTTCATACGCGTAACCATCTGCATAGGCGTAGGTTTTGCTTAGGCGTAAGATTTTTCTTACTCGTAAGCACTTACGCATATTCCATACGCGTAAGCATGTCCATAGGCGTAGAAAACTAGGGTTTTGACCCAGTTGACTTTTTCCGGCGAGATTCCGACCATGTTTTCCATTCATCTTCAAAGATAACCCAGAAAAACTGCTCTTAAGCATAAAATTTTCCCGGTTTGACCACGAAACTGACCAGTATGATATGACCACAAGACTTTCACAGATTTGGTACAATAGTCAATAACAGAATGATAAAACACAAAGCTGTTTGGACAAAAAAATATTGAGACAAGACAGATGTGTATACTATGTATGGACTATTAGACTTTTGACCAATAAAGGATACATAAAAAAACATGTATGAAAGTTGTCACCACCAAAGCAGGAAAAAAAATTTTCCAGATGCAAAAAAATGGTCTAAATACAGCTTAAAACATGTAACAAACCACAATAAATCATAAAAACACAACCATGGCTCTATACCCAGTTGATTTAGGTTGGTGGAAGAAGATGAATATCTTCATCCTTCTAGAGTGAGAAAGTAGTGAGAGGGAGGAGAAACAAAAGATACTTTTATTGATGAAACAAAGAACACACTAACCTAATGATTAACCTCACCCCTCATGGAGAGTCATGAGGGGTATTTATAGGCTCAACTAACAATTACTTTGCCACTTAAACGATACTAGTTCCTATGGGCAAAGTATACTACGCATCTAGTCCAATTAACGTAAGTGATATTATCTTTATAAAAAAGCGAGGCTAACATAGATCATTCTAACATTCTCTTTTGAGAAATATTTATGCTAGGATTCATTCAATGACTTCATTCAATCTAAGGAAAAATGAAGTCAACACCCAAAGAAGAATCCAAAGTAGTTACAGTTTGCTTTTACAAAATACGATTAAGTATTCTAAAAGCTCATGAGATATTTCGCGTCTATGATTTTCAAAAATCATAAAAAGATATAGAGCAAAACCATTGGCAAAAATCAAAATCAAAAACTCTAGTGTCAAAATTATCAAACCCACTTAAACTGTTTTTTTACTGAACTGCCGGATCCCTAAACTTTAACTAGCCGGATCCCTTTTGCAAAGGATTCGTGGGAACCGGCACATTAGTAAAACAAAATAAGTGTTTGACGTTCAATGTGCACTTCTACTCCTCACTTTACTCTTTCACATACGATCATAAACTCATAATTACTGTTCCTAGGAGTTCTTTCATCATCATTCCAAGAAATTCAATCACTTGTGTAAGTCTTATCTTCACTACATTGTGATTTCCATTGACTAGTTCCTAGTAATACAATTTTTACATCTTGAGAACTTTGATTCAAGTGAGTTTGTCACAATTTGCTATCACATTATTTTCTAAGATAACTAATCAAAGAACAGACATTGTTAATACAAATTAGAACTCATAATGAATTCAAAAGAGATGTGTTAAGCAAAAATTGTGATGAACCTCAAAAAGGAACTATTCACTTAATTAACACCACATTGTGGTTTTGTTGTTTAGGATCAATTATGCCAAGTTCCAAAAAACAAGATTACCAAGATACGGCTCATTACATACAAATGCACCACCGAAAGGACGGTCTTGACCCTAGAGATCGAAAAGCTTTCAAAATGCTACAAAAGCGGTTGTTTCATGAAGGCTGTGTGGTTGATCAATCCTTTCTCAATAATACCAACATTCCCGAGGTCTTTTCAAGAATCAATTTTCAGTGTCTCCTCAACATCAACGAACAAATATGCCTCGTATATGTTCTTGAGTTTTACAAAAGCATTCGGATCATAAGAAATGATGACGGAACTATCTCCATTGCCTTCATCATCAACGAGCACAACTACGCCTTAACCCTTGTCAAATTTGCCCGGATTCTCCGCATTCCTCACCATGGAATGTGTATGTACTCCAATTATTGGTCACTAGCCACGCTTCATGACATGATTGATGATCACGAAGTTTATTTCACACCCCTCCATGAACCGGCCACGGTGAGAGATGCCGTATTTATTCAAAGAGCCTCCCAAACTCGAGTAACTAGGAACTCAAAAGTTATCCACCGAGATCCCTTCCAAATGGAACTTTTTGAGATGTTCCATCTCTACAAGAAATGGGAACAAGTTCTTAGGGAGAATGTCCTTTGCTTGGTTGGAAACAAGGATAATCCTAATGCATGTCTAGTGTACATGATTTATTGCCTCGTCAACTCAACTCCTTTCAACCTTGCATACTACATGGTCAAGCGGATGGCCAGCGTCTATAGGACGGATAAGATGGTTCTACCATATGCTATGCTTCTTACTCGCCTAGCTAACTTTGTCTTTGCCTTAGAACCTCTCCTTATTCGGATGACCACTTCTTTTGCAACAAAGTCATGGTACCTCTTTTCAAAGAGAAAATGAGATAGAAACTTGATGGGATTGAAGGTGAAGCTTGAGGGTGATGGGAGGTGAGGTTAATGACCTTGATTTGAATAATGTGATGTAACGTCTTAAACAATATTGCTTTTACTTAGAACTCAGTAGTATGTGATGGTATGGTGAAAAACATGAACATATTAACCTAGGATAACATAATAGGAATTTTACGACTCTTGGATATCATATCAAAAAGTCAGTCTTTCTCCTAATTGCATGCTTATATATCACTTTTACATACCATGCTTGTTATGCTTTACTTACATACATGAATGCTTGATGTAGAAATCACTAGGTTTAACATTCGATGCTTGGTGCAAATTCTTGCACGCGTTCTGTGAAGGAAATAGTCCCCGAAGCCGGATCCCTAGTCTATAACTAGCCGGATCCCTCACATTAAGGATCCGTGGGATCCGGATGGACAGAAATCGATATTTAGCATCTTCACATCAATCCAACCTTCCAGACCTTATTAGACTAGTTAAACATGATACATTAGGATCACTTAAGTCCCCCTTAGGCTCAGATGATCCCACATCCACTCATGTATGACTTAAGATCACATTCAAGGTGTTTTTGATTTATCACTTCTTCAAAACTCACCACTTTTCTGCTTCAATGCTTACACACTGTTTATCTCATCTCAAAACACCTAGTTTGATATTTCTCTCAATTTTAGTAAATTGATTTTAGCCATCTCTATCTCAAAATAAGCTAAAGACTAGTTTTTCATTTCTTGTGATTTTTAAGGAATTTTTAAAAATTTCTTTAAGTCACCATCTGATCTCTAGGATCATTTAACATCATTTGTCACTCTCAAAATCTTAGTATCATGCTTAACCACTTATGTGCATACATGAAAAACTCCACCCCTTTATAAAAACTATCATTAGATATCCTCACTCCTTTTGTTTGAACATTTAAGTCCTATACCATTTAAGACACCTTAGAAAACTTAAACACTCAATATATATAGGTACTAGACCTTGGTAGAACATCATCACACCTTTTCCTTTGTCTCTGAAGACAGATCCCTGGATTTCAACTAGACGGATCCCCATTGATAGGGAACCGTGAGAACCGGCTCTACAGAACAGTTGAATTTCACTCAACTCATCAATTTCAAACTCTCTTTGGTAATCTAAACATTTAACTTTGCCTTAAATGACCCCCTAGGACAGAACAACACTGTAGTTGACCTTAGTACATGCTAAGAACCTTAATGGTCTAAACTTTAATTCACTAACCTAATCTTATCCTTTATAAACCAAGTGTGTTTATGTTCTCAAACCACCATTCAAACCACCTTTCAAAATCAGTAGCTAAAACACCCCTTACATCCTACTTTTCACCATGATTAAAGCATCTAGCACAACCTCATCAACCAAAGGTTCTTCTAAGAAAAATACTCATGTTGTTCATGAAATTTCCTCAACCGAGTCATCACCCGTCAAGACCTCAAACACTAGAATTCCTCCCCAACAAACTCAACCAACCAAAGCTAGGAGAACCGCTCGAATTAGCATCCGACCATGTGGTTTGGAAAGACTTTCACCAAACACTACCATACCCTCTAAACCAAACACACCTAGCTCCACTAAAACACCTAAACCATCATTTCTAGAACCTAGATTACACTCTTTCACCACACCTCTTTCACATCAAAACCTTTACTCCTTAGAAGACTCACCACCTAGGACTTCTCATTCACCATCCTTCTAATTAAATGAGGAACTACCTTCACACCAAAACATTGATGTTGGAACGTCACCAACACCCGCATTATACTCCCTCCACCATCAAATAGTCCATCTTTGAGTACAAGGAATCACCAATCTCAAAGACCGGACCATATGGATACCTCTTTATTTCCACTACCAACCCATACATCACCACCTTCATTCTTAGTTGAACCCCATCCTACTTCACTTAACTCACCTCCACAAATCCCTCCATCCTTTGTGGAACCTCCTTCTTTCTCACCCGATATTTCACCTCAAACCGTTCCATATCCAATACCTCCATCTCCTACTCATGACAATAATTGCTCTAATTGTCAACATACCCAATGGTTAGTTCAAGAAGTACGAAATGAGTTACATTTCATGTTTAATCATCTCCTTGGACGATTTTACCAAATCAACAAATCTACTCGTCCCTTAGAATTGTTAGGAAATGTACTACATGCTTGTATCATTCTCTTAGTTTTAGAGATATGTGTATCATTTCTATTGTTTTATTAAACGAAACTACATGTTGTATGCTATATAGTTATGAGTATATGTTTGGTGCTACAATACATAACTCATTTGGACGTTTACGTCACTTTTTACATCTACATTGCTGCCAATAGAATGCAGGTACATGGTTCCCAGATTTTAGCCTAGACGAATCCCTCAAAGGAAGGATCCGCCGGAACCGTCCAACAGAAGCACTTTTTTAAACTAATGTGAATCTCATTTGTAGGAAAAAATGCACCATATACTTGTTTTCTAACCGTTGTTTTGTAGATTTTCAAAATACACATGAAGACTTTAACACCCTCAACAAGGGGGAGATTTTTTGTCAAAGAAAAGCATTGCAAAAACGCTTGCAATACATTTACTTAGGTTTTATATATTACTTGACGTCCTCCTCAAAAGGGATCACTCGTCAAGGGGGAGCCTTTCGTCAAAGACGAAACCATTGCAAAAAAATACTTGCAACACACTCGTTTAGCCTTCCTAATTACTTGACGCCCTCAACAAAGGGGAGCATCCATCAAGGGGGAGCTAAGACGAGAATCTTTCTCTCATCTTACTCTTTATTTCTCATTTTGTTACTTTTCACAAGTTTTTCTCAAAACAATGTGTTAGTTTCTTTTCGACGCTCTTTTTGTTTCGACAAAAAGGGGGAGAAGAGAGTAAAAACTCCAATTCAAATTTTTACGAATTTTATTTTCTTCATAAGATAATTGTTGAACGATAATGACAAAGTCAGTAGATTTGTATGTGTATTAGTTTAATGGGTCGAAGCTTGGGCCACAGGCCAAGCAAGTTTGTATGTAAATAAGGCCCATGTGTAGCTATTAGATAGAACGGTTAGGGCTATGACAGTTATTTTGAAACGTTGTGTCGCTTGATGAAACGACATAACCGCCTCCAATGCAACGTTTCATCATGTATATATAGCCTAGGGTCTGTAAACAATGTACTCACTCATTTATCAATATATACACATTGTTTTACACATCAAGTCTCTTATTTTTATGCATATCATACACTGTCCTAAACACCCCTGCTGTTGTTTGTGCAGTCAATCATACCAAAACAATGTCGAACCAAAAACTTATGTTGCATCAAGGTTGGCCTCTGGAAACCAATTACCAACAGTGGTATCAGAGCGAGGTTGGGAGATCGTGGGAGAGGCCAACTCGAACAAAAGATGGTAGCACGACTAGTATGAAGGAAAGAGATGAAGACAGCAGCGAAGAAAGCATTGGCAGCAATGATGTAGGCTGCGTGGAAGGACAGTAAACGCTAGACGTGGTCAGAAAAGAGGTCATTGATTTGGATGGAAACCAAAGAATGAAGGTACCATTTAAATGTGAAATTGAAAGTTTTGTTGGGTTCATGGCAATGATTACCAATCAGAAAATAAGTTTGGAATATAAAGATATGGTGAAGAACCACTTCGAGAGGTTAATGGCATGGTTCTATAAGGACTATATGGAAGTAGTAGAATGACCCATGCCTATTAAGATAAGTGGAATACGGATTTGTCTTTTAGACTTTTATCTTACAGTGAAGGGAATGGGTGGTCACACCCAGGTTGTTAGAAAAAATAAATGGATTAAAGTAGCCAATGCAATGGGATTCCCAAAGGAGTATGCGGATGGTCTAGAGGAGTGTTACGGAACGCACTTGAGTATCTTAGGATCCTACTATGAAGTGGCAAGGAATTCCAGCGGAATGGATGTACCAAGGGCAAAGGAATGCGAGGGTACAAGTGGAATAATGGCAAAGAAGATGCCAAGGAAAGAGACCGGACCAAGCATTAGTGGAATCGAGGAAAGGCAAAGTGAATAAAGGTTAAAAGGCACATTTGAGTTCAACAATGATGAAGAATTACTTGAAGATTGCAACGTTAAGGAACCCACGGAGAAGGAAGCAAAAGAGTAAGAAGACTGTGTTGTGAGACTTTGTCATTAGGGGGAAGTGTTGAACGATAATGACAAAGTCAATAGATTTGTATGTGTATTAGTTTAGTGGGTCGAAGCTTGGGCCACAGGCCAAGCAAGTTTGTATGTAAATAAGACCCATGTGTGGCTATTAGATAGAACGGTTAGGGCTATGACAGTTATTTTGAAACATTGTGTCGCTTGATGAAACGGCATAACCGCCTCCAATGCAACGTTTCATCATGTATATATAGCCTAGGGTCTGTAAACAATGTACTCACTCATTTATCAATATATACACATTGTTTTAAACATCAAGTCTCTTATTTTTCTGCATATCATACGCTGTCCCAAACACCCCTGCTGTTGTTTGTGCAGTCAATCATACCAAAACAATGTCGAACCAGAAACTTATGTTGCATCAAGGTTGGCCTCTGGAAACCAATTACCAACAATAATCTTATGTTTTGTCATCAACAAAAAGGGAGAGATTTTAAATACAAATAAGCCATAAAAACGTTTATTTATATTTTACGATCTTCTAATGTTTTGTCGATAATAAATGTAAAATCATTTTAACGAAACAAATAAAATACTTAAAAGGTTTGAGCCAATAGTTTACTAACACACTTTTACTAAACATATTAAAACTATATCAAACATGTTTAGTAAATAAGTAATAAAACCAAAGACATTTTTATAAAACACTAACAAGAAATATTGTTTACATCTTATAGAAATGCATATGTGTAACAACTAGTGT
The DNA here is from genome assembly GCA_019973895.1 of Chrysanthemum seticuspe. Lineage (NCBI taxonomy): Eukaryota > Viridiplantae > Streptophyta > Magnoliopsida > Asterales > Asteraceae > Chrysanthemum > Chrysanthemum seticuspe. The sequence continues at coordinate 44,919,070 of BPTQ01000007.1, forward strand.
TTACACTTTATAGAAATGTATATGTACTTTGTATATGTTGTAATGGGTAAAAAAAACCAAAGTCCATAACCCATGACCCATGATCCATTGACTAGCTACAATGAATGTTGTTGAGTAAAAACCAAAGTCTATAACCCATACCTATGGAGCATGATCCATAACCCGTGACCCATTGCATGATATCATGCATGAAGTCATGTTGGGTATTATCCATGATCCATGACCCAAAGTCCATGACCCATGACCCAAGATCCATAACCCAATGACTAGGTACATTGCATCTTGTTAGGTATCCATAATCCATTACCCATAACCCATGGTCCATAAACCATAACCCATAACCCGGTTTGCAACCCAAAATCCGGACTAAACTAACCCAGTAGCCGGATCCCTCTAGGGAGGAATCTGTGGGAACCGTGGGACAGTAGACATGTTTTGTCTATAAATAGTGAGTCATTTCTCTCTTGCTCACAACCACTCTTAGATATACTTTCTTCCAGTATTCCAACATCTCTAACCTCTGATCCAAAGGATCATTCTATGTAGTTTTATGTTTGTGTGATTCTCTAGGTTCCTTTTAAAGGCGAGATCACCACCTCTTGAAGACGTGCAAGCTCAAGTCATGAGTTGCTAAGCTTCGTTATCATCAAGACCACTGAAGTGCATCTTGTTGATAGTTTTTTCCTCCCTCCATAGAAGTGTTGTGTTGAAGGCATTCGTGAGAGGTGCCGAAGGGTCGTGTTGAAGCCATTAGTGAAATGTGCCGAAGGGTCGTGTTGAAGGCACTAGTGAAAGGTGCCAAATGTGTACATTCGATATGGTGCATCGGTGTACAAGTTATATAGTTTGGGTTATAGGATATTGATGTCCTTCTAGTGTTGTAACAAAGAGTGTGTCTCTTTTGGATAGTTGTGTAGTGGTGTAGTGTTGGGTAGTAGTTCCTCCTTTGTAATGGAATTCGGTATCTAGCCTTGTACCAGATAAAAGTGTAGAAGCCGTTGTGATAGGTTTGGTTCTACCTTGTGGAAGAATTCGGTGTCTATCCTTCTACCGGATAAAGAGTAGGTGACGTTGTGAAGGCTTATCCGCCACATTAAGGAGCTTGTGTTGTGTAGTGCTTACGAACTCTCGAGTGGGGTACTTGGGGAATGGAGTAGGGCAAGGAAGGTGTCCTTGTAGCCGAACCACTATAAATACTCGTGTCGTGGTTTTGTGTTCTTTTACTCTTTATCTTTGCATTACTTACTTATATGATTATCTATCATTATCCAACACACATATTAAATAGATTGACATAAGTCGATCTAAATACTTTAAAACCAAGTTTTAATCGGCAAAACTATTCAACCCCCCTTATAGTTTTCCACAAAGATGAGTAATACTAGAGTGTATATAAGCCAGTCCATTTATAAGCTATTCGGTTTCAGCTCTGTAAAATGAGTTTGAGCTTAATATACTTACTAAGCCAAACTTAAGTCGACTTTTATTTTGTTGAGGCTCATCATACAAAATGATTCGAGTTTGAACCAAGCCCGTGTGACATTTTTCAAGAGTTAGCTCGAGCTTTATAAGTATATAAATGAGCCGGACTCAATTCTGGCTCAGCTAGACTAGTTTCTAACACTAAAAGTTATGTACAAAAGATCGTTGTTTACAAACACCTATTTAATGTTATGTACCCATTTTGTTTTTGAAGTAACTATGCATGTCTAATTATGTAAACAATGAAATAGCCGGTTAGCCACTTACTTTAGCTATTAGAACATCATTCACTATTAATCTTGTGTAATTACACCAAACTTTGATTCGTAACCCTTTAAAGTAGGGTTGTAAACGAACCGAATGAAGCCTTGTTCATATTCGTTTATTTAATTTTAACCGGATACGATCGCTCAAACGGATGAATTTTCTTGTTAATGTTCATTTATTAAAAAAAAAATGAGTTGTTCATGATCATTTATGTTCATTCATTAAGACATTAAACGAACATAAACGATTGAACATAAGTGAACATAAACAATTGAAATATAAACTTTATTAAATTATGCATAATATATTATTTTATAAGTGTTGTTTTGTTTAAACAAATCAACTTTAAAGGCATACAATTAAAATATATGATATACGAACATAAATAAATAATAAACATAAACGAACGTCAACGAATGCTTACGAACATAAATGAACGGATGCAACTTTTGTTCATGTTTGTTCATTTAACTAACTGAACGTAATTTTCTTTCATTTTCGTTCATTTAATAAATAAACGGATATAAACGAACTTTTTACTGAACGGTTCTTGAAATGTTCACTGAACGTTCAGATGGTTTACAGCCCTACTTAAAAAAGGTCCAAATCAATTAGGCTAATGAGTCGAATCAGATTGAACTTTGGCGAGCTTGACTCAACAAAGTTACCTCTGACTCAATTCCTCGGCGAATCTTTATGAGCGAAGCTTGAGCTAAACTCGAGCTGAACTCGAGAAAGTTTGAATTCGGCGTGAGCTCGGCTTGAAAAGCTGATTTATTTCAAATGATTTTTTTTAACCGGCTATAACTAAAACATAAGATAAGATTTAAATTCAGCTCGATCGAGTTCGGCTTGAAAAGCTTGATATAACCGGCTAGAACTAAAATATAATCGTAATTAAGCTTAAAATATACATAACAAACATATATATCACTTCAAAGCTCAAAAAGCACAATAAATACTTCAGTCGAGCCTATGTAAGCTCAATCTCAATTTGTTAAACATATCGAGCACATTTTTTAGGCTAGGGTTTGAGGCTCGATAAAGCTCGAACGAGTCCGAGCTACTCGACAAAAGCTCGACCCATTTACACACTTAAAATCGTTGCCGCATATCGTATTGTGGTATTGCTGATTCTTTAAATTTAGTAGCTGGGATGGGATCGATTATCATGTTATTAGTGTACTCGATTGATCCGAAAAATAAAAAATGTAGAAACTCTCTTCAAAAAATTATGATAAGTCAAAGTTCATTGGGTTGGATCATTGATGTTAAGGCCCAATTGCAATTGCAGAAGTAAAATTATATATATATTAATGCAAGCTTACAAAACGGCGACAAAAACTGCCGTTTGGGGCTCCGGTGGTTTTCGTCGGTCCAAATGTTGGGCCCGCGTTTTTTTTTGGGCTCTATTTCAAGCCTTATTACTTGCTCCTCCTATACGTATTTTTTTGGCCTCTATTTCAATTCTTATTACTTGCTGCTCTTATACGTGGCCATCACAGTGAAACGTGTCTCTGTTTTCCGCTTCTCACTTTTCGACGATCGCTGCTTCTTATCTCTTCTGTTTTGTCGCTTTCGAGAATCGACGTCGGTTGTTTTCGGCTTTCGTATTAGGTAATTACTTTTTTGTTCTCAGCTGTTTGCTGCTGCTTATTTGTCCTATGTCTTTGTCTTGGTTGTTTTTTTTTTTTTTTTTTTTTTTTTTGGTTTTTTGTCGTTGCCTGTGGTATTTGATTGTTGTAAGACTATTAGGAGATTTGTCTTTGTCTTGGTTGTTTATTTTTTTTGGTTTTTTGCCGTTGCCTGTGGTATTTGATTGTTGTAAGACTATTAGGAGATTGGTATCTTATGATTATAGGCCGTGTCATAGGAAATGAAAACTAAAAGTAGGGTCGTGCGTAGGAATAGTTGTGGGTATGAGTTGCAGGATGATGTGACTGTCACTGGTGGTGCCGCTGTCGATGATGGCCGGTCACCTACTCCGGTGTTAGAGCCTTTCGTTTCTGGTGTCTCTGTTTTGTTGCATGAGGATAGTGTGTCGGGTGATGCGATGATTGAAGGGGATGGATTTGGGTGTTCCGTTGATATGGCCACGTCCTTGGGTTCCTGTCGTGGTCATTCCGCTGTCGTCACTGCGCCTCTGAGAATGTCAGGAGGGATAACCATCAATGAGCCTGACTGTTATCGTGCTCCTGCTGATGCACGCTCTCAGCAGCTCCCGGGGTATGTGGATTACGTTGCCAAGGGAAAGAGGAAAGTGGATGATGTAGTGTCGCCGTCTTATCATGGTAACTTCTTTCTCTTTTTGGGTCTTTTCTTTCCCTTGCGTTTTTATATCGTTTATATTTGTTTTGTATTTGTTATTTTCAGGTTCTGGTGATATGGCTGTTCCCCTTCTCGCACCCTCGCTGCCTGTTGCGAATACTGATCATATGTTTTTGGCTTCGTCGTCTCAGTGTACGTTTCGTATACTATCTGTTTTCATGTTTTTACACGTCACTGCCTCTGCTTTGTGTCGTCTTTATGCCGTTTTAATTTTTCTTACTGTAGCTGGGGCCGGAACGTCGCGTGGTCCATCCATAATTTCCCAGTCAAATGATGGTTAGTTGTTATGTGTGTATATCAGCTTCTTTGGTTCATTTTCTTTTCTAACTTATATTGCCGTCTATTTTTTTCCTTTCGTGGTGGATGTGCTCATTTGTTTCCTCTTCCTGTTGTTTCAGCGTGCGCTGCTCCGGAAGTCTATGACCCGGCGCGTGCGGCTTTGCCTGTTGGTTAGTCATACGCTCTTTCTCTATGTACTATTCGTGTCCGTTATCGGTTTTCCTAACGGTCTACTTGCATTTTATTTTCTGCTGTCGGGTCTGCAGTTGATCGGGGTGTCCGCGTTCAGCAGCTCAGCGGGACAGGTGTGCGTGCACCTTCACCCACTGCATATCCACGTATGTTTCGCATTCATTGTCTTTACATTGTTTTGTTCCAGTTGTGATTGGTGTTTTTATTTCCATGGTGCGCTGCTACATCCCTTGCGCTGATATCAATTTTTTTTTAGGTAGACGCACTACTCCTAGAACGACGGTTCGGCGGGCCCCGGCAGACTCATCTATTCCTGTCCGGAATGTTGGCGGTATGTCTTATCTTTGTATGTTGGCTCTCACTGTTTCGTTCGTTGTTGTGAACTGGAACTAACGTTGTTCTCGACTTAATCCTCTTCGTCCGTTTCAGGGGCTCCCTCAACGTATGTTTCTTTAGGCCGTTGCAATAGAGTATGTCGCCATTGCAATGCACTGTTTTGGTTTGAAGAACGCATAAAACAGGGTGGGGTGCGCTTTCCGGAGTATCACCGTTGTTGTATGGGCGGGAAGGTTGTTTTGCGTAGGCTGCCTGAATACCCAATTTATCTCAAGCAGCTGTTTACGTTTCCACATTTCATGGATAATATACGTGCCTATAATTCGATGTTTGCGATGACTTCTTTGGGAGCTCAGGTTGATGAATCCATTAACAGGGGCCGTGGGCCGTACGTGTTTAAAGTGTCGGGCCAGATTTATCATTGGATTGGTGGTCTTTGTCCGCCAGCTGGTAGCGACCCGAGATTTTTGCAGCTATATATCTTTGATACTGACAACGAGGTGAAAAACAGGTTACAACATTTTGACACGGGTAGGAGAACGTTAAACCCCCAAATAGTAGATGCCCTCATTCGTTTGCTGGATGAGCACAATGAGTTGGTTCACATTTTTAGGACCGCGCGTGATTTGCTAGCTGCTGGCAACGTTCCTGAATTTAAGATCCGGTTGTTTGCAGTTGCCGGCTCGAAACAGCATGAGTTGCCTTCTGGGGATTCCATCGGTGCGATTGTTTACGAAGGTGGTCCAGATACTGGTACGGAATTTGATGTTATTATTCACAGACGAGCCGGTGATCCAGAAAGGGTGAGTAAGTTACACCCATCTTATATGTCGTTGCAGTTTCCACTGTTATTTATATACGGAGAAGATGGTTTCCATATTGGCCTTCGATTATGGAATGTCAGGACTCAGTCTATCGATCAGAACAAGAAGCTGTCCATGAAGATGTATTATGCATACCAGCTCCACGACCGCTTGCAGCAGTACACTTTACTCACCAGAGGAGGGAGGTTGTTCCAGCAATATGTCGTTACGGCATATTGTAGTGTAGAATCATACCGGTTGGATTTCATTCGTAACCACCAAGACGACATCAGGAACGATTACCTTGCAGGGTTGTATGACGCTATCGCACGCGGTGATCGTAGCGGGTCACAGGTCGGGATGCGCACCATTTTACCGGCGTCATTTGTTGGTGGCCCGCGCTATATGTATAGCCATTACTTAGACGCTTTGGCTATATGTCGTGTCCATGGAAACCCGTCTTTCTTCATTACATTTACATGCAATGTTAAGTGGCCCGAGATACTGGATTTTATGGAACAGTTTCGGGACGTTACCGTTGCTGACAGGCCAGACATTGTTGACCGCGTGTTTGAGCAGAAAATACATCAGCTAATTACGTATCTTCGTGATTTCAGGCCTTTTGGACCCGTTGCTGCAGGTCAGCGTCTGTTCATGGCTATACGTCTTTACTTACGTCTTAATTGCCTTATACTTTACTAATTTCTTACATGCTTTCTGCAGTTCTGTACACTGTTGAGTTTCAGAAGAGGGGCTTGCCGCATTGTCATTTGTTATTATGGATACAAGAGCGTTCAAGGGTACAGACAAATGCGGACATCGACTGTTACGTGACTGCTGAGTTGCCTCACAGGGAATCTGATCCGGAAGGCTACCGTATTGTCACAGAAATGATGATGCATGGGCCGTGTGGTTTGGCCAATATGTCCGCTGTTTGTATGAAAGGCGGCGACACGTGCACGAAAGGGTTTCCTAAACCTTATTGTAATACCACATCTGTTGATAACAAGGGATACGTGCACTATCGCAGGCGCGCTACCGGTGGCGTTGCAGTTAGGAAAAATGTTCAGCTGGATAACGGTTACGTGGTTCCGTACAATATGTCACTTCTGAGAAGGTTCTATGCGCACATCAACGTCGAGTATTGTGAATGGACAATGTTAATTAAGTACCTATTCAAGTATATCTCTAAGGGTACCGACAAGATAGTGACCCAGATTGCGAGATCGGCTGGAGATACAGCTTCGACAAGTAGGGCTCCCACGATTACCGTAGATGAGATCCAGAATTATTTAGACGCGCGCTACATTGGCCCTCACGAAGCGTGTTGGCGGATATTTGGTTTTGATATTCATTATAGGGATCCACCAGTCCAAATACTTGCCGTGCATCTAGAAAATATGCAACGTGTCCTGTTCAGAACATCCGAGGCATTAGAATCTGTTGTTAATAATCCAAGCAACAAAAAGACCACCCTGACACAGTGGTTGGATTTTAACGCTTCATGCACCCTCGGCCGCCATTTGACGTACTTGCAGTTTCCGTCCGAATTCGTTTGGAACGGTACGCAAAAGTATTGGTCACCAAGGTGTGACCTTAACAGGCCTTCTATCGGTCGACTGTCGTATGTTCATCCGAGTGCAGGAGATTTGTTTTATCAAAGGCTTTTGTTATGTCACCAAAAAGGGTGCACTTCCTTTCCAGGAATACGTACGGTTGATGATTACGTTTATCCGACCAACAGGGCCGCGTGCGAGGCCATGGGTTTACTGGCGGGGGATGGGGAATGGTCACTTGCTTTGGTAGAGGCAGCGCTTCTCGCATCTGCCGCTGAACTGAGACAACTTTTTGGTCAGATTCTTATATTTTGCGACGTGGCAAGCCCGCTTTCCCTCTGGAATAAGCACTGGCGCCTTATGAGCGACGACATTCCCAGGATGCTATCATCGGTATTACATATGCCCGAGGTCAATCTAAATGACGAGGAATTTCAGGGTGGAATTTTATATGAGCTAGAAGGCATTCTCAGTTTCTACGGCAAGTCCGTAACGGATTTTGATCTGCGGTTGCCCCCGACTCATTTGATGGCCATTCTTAGTAATAGAACACTCATGGAAGAAAGAAACTATGATCCGGAAGAGATGGCCCGTCAGAGAGACTTTGTGGTACCAAAACTGAACACTCAACAGCGAGCTGTTTTTGATGCTGTCATTGACGCTGTCACAAACAACACGCAGGAACTGATATTTGTGTATGGGCATGGGGGAACAGGAAAGACCTTCGTATGGAAAAGCATAATCTATGCACTCAGGGCGCAACGGAAGATTGTCCTTGCAGTGGCATCGTCCGGCATCGCTTCGCTTTTATTGCCAGGAGGTCGTACCGCCCATTCAAGATTCAAGCTTCCGCTCGATCTCACTAACGAGTCCATGTGCACAGTCAAGAAGCACACTCAATTGGCTGATCTTCTTATACAGACAGATGTCATTATCTGGGACGAGGCACCCATGAGTCAGCGTACATGTTTTGAAACTCTTGACAGGACTTTGCGCGATCTCTTAGATGCTCCATCTCATGTTTTTGGTGGGAAATCTGTTATTTTAGGCGGTGACTTTAGGCAGACGTTACCGGTGAAGAAGAAGGCCACCAAACAGCAAATCATATCTTCTTGCATCACGCAATCTTATCTGTGGAAATATTTCAGAGTCCATTCGTTAACAGAAAACATGCGTCTGAGTAGGCCGTCTGCAGGAGCACAAGAAAATCACAATATCAGAATCTTTTCCGAATGGTTACTTGATGTAGGCAATGGTGCCATTGGACAACCGGACGACGCAGATCCAGAAAATGCTTCATGGATACACATACCTAATATGTATCGTATTCCTAACACCGAAAATGCTAGACAAGAGCTTATCCATTTCATATACGACGACAGTATATTGCAAACACCAACGGCTGAGACGTTACAAGAAAGAGCTATAATTTGTCCTAAGAATGACACCGCTGACTCAATCAACACCGACGTTCTGCGAATGTTGTCTGCTGTTGGTCATACCTACGCAAGTAACGACGAAGCCATCCCTCGAAGCAACGATGGGGGGGCCACAGAGTTGTTGTATCCGATGGAATATCTAAACACGTTAACATTTTCCGGTATTCCGCCACATAATCTTGAATTGAAAATAGGAGCACCGGTTATGTTGCTGAGGAACCTCAACTTAGCGGGAGGGCTATGTAACGGCACACGTATGATTGTCACGCAGATGCTGGCGAAGGTTATAGAAGCCAGAATTGTTACCGGTACAAGGATGTCACAGAAAGTTTTTCTTCCTAGGATTATGTTGTTCAATAGAGACGAGCAGCTACCATTTATATTCAAAAGGAAGCAGTTCCCGGTGAAAGTATGCTACGCGATGACGATTAATAAGAGCCAAGGCCAATCCCTGAATAGGATAGGCATCTATTTACCCGAACCGATATTCGGCCACGGGCAGCTTTATGTGGCGTTGTCAAGAGCCACCTCTCCTGACGGGCTGAGAATACTCACCAACGATCAACCAGGCAGACCAGCAAATGCAACAAAAAACATCGTGTACAGGGATTTTTTAGAAACCATTGTTGGGAACGAGGTTCTATTCATAACGAGCACGGATTCTGTTGTGTGCTTTGTTGCTATTCTAACGCACTATAATAGTTTCAGGATAGCTTTAGTTGCAGATTTCTTTTTCGTATCTGTTACATTTGCCTGTTAAATATATGCACGTGTTTTCCTAACTTTATCAAATACTTGCCCTGCCAGCTGTCCATGTACGTATTTTTTAGGTTGCTCAGGATAACCAGGTCAGCACACTTGCGTAGAACAACCCATACTTAGACGTGACCGGCATAGTTCCAGTAATCCACCCATACTTTAGTTGTCTTTATTTTCTCATAGCTATATGCGCAGATGCACACAAAAGGGAATATACACCTCCGTTATTACCAGCCCAATGACGTTTGGTTTCACAGACCGTGTCCGCGTATTTATCTACAGTCCTAGGATGGAAGCCGAGGTTTCCGTGACCTGTTGCCTCAGTTGCTATGCACGGCAATTGTGTGTCTATTCATGTGTCATAGCGATAAACTTTGCTTATTAAGGTAAACGTGCACTATATGCTACCTTAGCAGCAGCAACGGCTTTTTCTTTGCCATTTTTCTAACTTCTGTGCCCGAGCCTTTTGTGTTAGCATATTTAAAAAACCTGTTGAAACTAACGCTTGCCTTTTGTGACTCTATATGCAGAACAATGTCGACCACCCATGATTTAGCTGCCGCGGCAAAGTCTGCAGGGAAAAAACCAATGGCAGATCTACAAGTGGTGCCTGTTGCGAATATCAAGCCATCGGACATAGGAAAAGCGGTTCGTATTAAAGTATACCGAAGATGGACAATTGTCTCTGCCCGCGGTGCGAAACCAGCAGTGCTCACTTTCATTTTGCTTGATCAAGCGGTAAAATACATACAACATTTTTATTTTATTAACACGCCCTTCCATTATGCCAATGTAACTAACCAAGTCCGGTGCCCGTTATCTAGGGAGGCGCTATACAGGCAAACGTAGAACCGCGAGAACGTATTCGTTTTGAGAATACCCTGGAAATGGGCCATGCATATACCATTACAGGATTCGGTTTGCTAGACGCAAAAAAATGGATGCAAACTGTGCCAAACAATTTTATACTCATGCTGGGAAAAGTAACTGATGTACAACCATTTTCTGAGGAGCATTTCCCCGCCCATTACTTTAACTTTGCATCGTACGATGACCTGCCTTTACGTGCCGACAGAAACGACGTCATCTTAACAGGTACAAAAAATTTCATTTATTGGTACGCTACAAGTATCTGTTCTGAATACGCGTCCCTTGCCTGCAGATTACATCGGCTGCGTTCTCCATGTGGGTGACTTGCGGCAGCCGGGGGTCGGGAACCAGCGGCCTGTCATATGGAGAGACATCATTCTGCGAAACCTCGAGTCATCTATACATACTGATTTCCTTTCATCACACGCTCAGTCAAGCGGCAACTAACATTTCTTATTCTACACAGGGGCAATACTGTTCGCTTCACCCTTTGGAATGAAAAGGCTAGAGACTTTGACACTGGCCTTTATGAGAAAGAGCCGAAGCCAACTGTCATGGCAGTCTCCTCCTGCTGGGTGAGGACATACGGAGGTAATCTCATTGTAACCCACTAGATCGCTCGCCGCTTAACTAAAATTCTTTCTGATCGGTCTATTAGAACACACAGGCCTGCAATTATCGAGTACCGTTGCGACTTACTATTACCTAAACCCGGCAATCCCTGAAACCGAGTACATACTGAGCATGTAAGCCAGACTTCATACACTTCTTTATCCGTTTCCGGTCACTTCTTACCAGACGAGACTCGATGCACATTTTTTTGGCATTTAATCTAACATGCTTCTGTTTTTTTTAGGTACGACGAGTTGTTGGCGCCGCCGGTTATACAAAATGTTCGAACACAACGATACGATGACATAGAGCAAGAAAAATCAAGGAACAGAACGACGATAGACGAGCTGCTTCGAGAAGACCCACGCAATCAAACGGTATTATTCTTACTTCATACAAAAAAGTTGTGCGCCATCTGAAAACCCGCTAATCTTTAGATCACTTCATTAGAATGTCAGGTTTACGGTTGTTGCTACTGTTACGTACGTTCCTAGCGGCCGTGCGTGGTACTTTCGCCGGTGCAAAGACTGCCGGCATAAAATCTCCGAAGACCGCCTCCACGGCCACTGTAAGCAACCCGATCCTGGAGAGCCAAACGACTACAGGTACGTACTCTGTTATTCTCAATGTAGCTACGACGCCGCCAGCACACGCCATTGTCTCATGTGCATACACCTGTTCTAGATTCATTAATTTGCGCCGTTTGTTTTACAGTTACTGTTTCAGGATGGCCATTGCTGACGCGACCGGTGCACTGATGCTTACATGCTTCAGTAACGAAGCGCACTCCATCGTAACCGAATGCAACAAAGTGGTATCGGAAGAGGGCCACACCGACCCGTATACACTGCCTCCAGTGCTCACTGCACTCGAAGGGACAACCCATCTGTTCCAGCTGCATTTTGCATCGGAGTCAACAAAGGAGAACCCAGTATACATACTTGATACAGTTATGGAAAGTGGACAACAGTTGCTGCCAGCACCCGAGAATAACACGCCGGTCGATGAAACAGATTCCCAGACAGCAAACGAGGTACTTTATCTGACTGGCCCCGAAGACGAAACAGAAAAAGGGAGCGAAACAGGTGCATCAACAGAGACGGTGCCAGCAACATCTTCTTCATCCAGCATACTGCCATTACCCGCCACAGCTACTATAGAAGGTACTAGCGAGATTCTTGAAATAACACCAGCGGCTACACCACCTTCTGCTGATGGTCTGCAGCTACCGGCTGCAGTCACCACTGAACCGACCTCGCAACTGCAGCAGCCAACTGTTAAAATATCGAACACACGAGCATCCGTCCGCAGACAGCTGCTAAAAGACGACGCATTCGACCAGGAACCAGCAACTGCAAAAAGAACGAAACAAGAATGACGCTGTCACCGCATCAGTAATCGGAACAGCTTAGTCTTAGCAATAACTGTTTTACTGCGAATAGCAAACCTGTATAGGCTACCGCAGCCTAGAACTGGTAGTAGTAACCCTTTTAATATGTAACAAAAAAACAATAGCATCGTTACTGTGCGGTGCAGTCTTGCTAATCTAGGTCGTATATTAATCCATGTGCCGAATTATTATGTTATTCAGTTCTAAAAATGTTTATCACAACTTCAAACTGGTATATAAAAACCACCGAAAATTGCAACATGGAAGACACACTTTCACCGCTAACAGGTCCTAAACAAATGACAGCTTATCTTTAATTGCAAATAGTGTACAAATGCACATTCATCTAATACACAGAATAATACATCAGCATAATCAACCAGCTTAAAATGTGAATACTTTTAAAATAAAAGCTACCCATATTAATAAATTTTACAGCCACTGCCCTTTGTCGCGTACCCATCACAAAAAAACGCTTATTAACTTTTATTATTTATGTAAAACTAAACAGCCCGTTCAGCTTCATGCTCATCCGAAATATTCGCTTTCCCAAAATAAATATCGCGATTGTGCAAACGATATATTGTATGTCACAAACTGTGTCATTGTTTTTACACACCTCTGCGTTTCGACAGTTGGATAGTGAACAGGCATATCGATAAATATAAAATGCCCCGCCGCAACGCGGCGGCACCGTAGCAATCCTTGTTATATATATAATTAATAGGGCGATATGAAACGGCGACCATTTGTGTCGTATAGGGCTGCTGCGTTTCTTCTCAGCCCAACTACTCTGCCCAAATCTGTTACCTTGGCCTGCTAGCGCCTTTGATAACATACGTGTTCGCTGTGATAATACGTGTCACTTTTCTTCGTCTTCATCTGGGAAAGGCGGTCCTGGGTGTTGTTGATTCTATCCTCGAGTTTTGGGTATTGGTTGCCTTTTCTAGGGTTTGCTTCTTCATGAGGCAGCTGCTCATCAGTTGTGTTCTTGATTGAGGTGTTAATTGTTGTTCTTAAAAGGGTTGGTTTATAGCTTTAATATTCAGGGTTTGGTTCTTCAGATTCAAAAATTTCATCCGATCGAGGTAATTATTAAATTCTTTATTTTTATGTAGTGATGGTCTTAATTGTTAGAAAATGTTTTTTTTTTCTTTGTTTTATCTATTTATTTGCCCGGTCTAACTAATCATATAATGTGTTTAGATCTTAATTTTTTGCTTTTTGGCTTAGATCTTTTACCAACTAAAGAATAAGCTAAACTAAAAACTTTTTTATAAAACTAACTTAAAGAAAACACTAATAAGCAGTTAAATAACCTGATTGAGGACAGAAATGGGTGAAAAGTTTTAAAGCTTATATAGATAACTAAGGATGATAAAGCTAATAGAGCTCGAATAAGGAAAAGCTAAAATCTGGGACACAAGCTACTGGGATTTCAAATATAGCTAAAGAAACTTAAGGCAACAAAAATAAGCTAGGTTAACTATAGAAATAAGCTAGGACAGTGATTAATTAGGCTAAGGAAAGGAATAAGCTAATGGAATCAATTAAGGTTGCAAGGGGATTTAAGCTAACTAAAGGGAACTTAAAAACTGAGATAAGCTAATCTAAGTAAGGCAATAAGCTACTTAACATTGAAGGACTCTAAATAAGCTAAGCAAGTAGAACTAAGGGAACACTGCTACTCTACCAGCAGCCTAAGGGAACTGAAAAGGGGTTTTTGCAGACTTAAACTAAGGGCTAAATAAGCACTTACAAAGCAAATTAAGGCTAAACAGATCTAAACCAATATAATGACTAACAAAAAACCAAAAAAACAGATAATCTAAGCAATAGAATAAGCAGATACTCAGCTTTGAATAAGCTGTGCTGGACAGATATGATGAGAGTAAACAAAATAAAGGGGCAACTAGGCTACTTTGAGGATAAAAATAAGCTATCTAAATTCTTCTATATTCCAAATAAAGTGAAAACAGACAAACCTGGATGTTCTAATAACAAGGAAAACCAATTTTAACAAACTTTCAAACTATTTATAACCCTACAACTTACTGATGAACAGACAGCTATGGGACAGATCAGTGGAACTGTGACAGACTTGATTCAAGATTGATGCACACGTTTCGAAGTGGTGGTGAGTAGCGTGCAATATTTTGCTTATAAATAAATTTTATGACATAGATAAAATAGTTCATTTTTGTATCGCTCTACGATTATATTTTGGATCTCAAAGTAATCTATAAACTAATTACAGAACCTTTCATTTCTCCAGTTATAATATGAGTTAATATAGTCTATGGAACAAATATTGTTTTGTAATCAGTTGTTCATATATAAAATTTTACTTTTTTTATAGTACATGAGATGAATCATGAATGAAGTTTTACGGTTTAATAACTTATTGTATAAAAAACAGGTGTAAAATTGAATGGATTCGCTTGCAAAAGCAACATAACACCGGATGATTTTTTCTTCGCGGGGCTAGCAAAGCCAGTGCTCACCAACAACACATTTGGTGCAACTGTGTCACCGGCCTCTGTGCAACAAATCAATGGGCTAAACACCTTAGGTGTGTCGATGGGTTGCATTGATTATGCACCAGGTGGTATAAACCCACCACACACTCACCCACGAGCCACTGTGATTGTGTTTGTGCTAGAGGGTGAATTAGATGTCGGCTTCATAACAACAGATAACAAACTCTTTTCCAAGACCATCAAAGTTGGTGAAATCTTTACATTTCCTGGAGGCTTAATTCATTACCAGTTAAACAATGGAAAAGTTCCTGCTGCCGTTATTGCTGGATTTAACAGCCACGCAGAGTTATCTCAACCAGTTTGGTTTTCATTATCCTTCACTCCCGTAGTTCGGGTATGAAAATCACTGTTCCCTCTTATTTTTAATTATAACACTTCGGTTTATGATTGATTTATGTAATTCGTCGTTTAATAGTGAATGATCTATTACTTAATTAAGTTTGTGTGATTTGTGATTTAATTGTAACTGATTATAATGGATATGTGTAATGTTTGCTATCAGTTTAGGTTATTTAGTAATCTTTATAGTTTCAATTGCTACTGATGTGCGTAATTTGATGCAATTTCATTTTTACTGATCTGAGCGCACTATTTGTTCTTAAGTATATACGAATCTTCGGATTAAGATATAGTGTTCCAGTCTGCCGCCTGTCATTTTACGCTGGTGTTTCGTAAATAATTAGTGCTATTAGCATTTTTATAACCCAGTACTTTTATTGAGCCCGGAATACTGAGCTATTATAGGAAAATTATAGTGTTTCGTGACTTTTGTGTCCTTATTGTGCTTTCCCTTTTTTGAACAGAGCTTACAATCAGCCAATTGCAGCGAAGGCATGCAAGAAGTAGATTAATAGCATCAACGGTGTTTATTCGTTTAACTATATAATCAAAAGATGGTTGAGGTACATGTCTTTACCTGGTCTTGGATGTCAAGATCTGTTGTTTTGGGTTACCAAATAACCACTCAAAAATTGTATTCACAGGAGGGTTACAAGGTTCAATTGCATGTATATGATCTAAGTAATGGCCTGGCTCGCCAACTCTCCGTTTCATTCCTGGGGAAGGCTATCGAAGGTATATAAGTTTGAGAAAGACCTTATCTTGGCGGGGCGTTTAGTAACGCAGCCATGGAGGTCTTTCTGGCTTTGTTTTGCTACACGTTTACGGTTTACTGTTGACTAATATTTCAAACCTTTAAAAAGGTCTTATCTTGGCGGGGCGTTTATTGTAACGCAGCCACAAAGGCTTTTGCGGCTTTCTTTTGGTGCTTGCAGATGTTCAGTGGTTTTGGTTCAGTGCTTTGGTTCTGTGGTTTTGGTTCTGTAGAAACAACTGAAGTTCACCATAGCAGCAAAACAGACTCGGTTGCATAGCTACCGTTTACACTATGCCCACATACAGCTCCACACGGATTTTAAATTTTTTTCGCTACAAGTTCAGTGTATATAGTAATTAATGAAGATAATGGGCTATGATGATTGCTATAATTTGGGGGAAACGAAAAGGATCGTTTACAGGTCTGAGCCTAATTGTTTTCTTAATCAAATTATTACTAAATATCCTTATAAACCGTTTAATCTGGCGTTGTTTTGACCCATCTTGATGACGTCAGATGGTCTAACTTTTTTTGAGCGCAAATCTTAGTTTTGCTGACTTTCTTCAATTAGCTTTTTGATTAGTAATTCACAGCCATGTTATTAAGGCGATGATGACAATTTTGTACACTTACATTTTTTCGACGCCCGTTCGTTGGCGGGGCAACCAGATTTGTAGTTGCAGCCATGGCGTGCGTTTAATGTCGATTCTATATGTACATATCTGAGCCTCAGTTTTTAATGGGCTGCTATATAAACACCAACACCAAAACAACGAGAACGTGAAACAATCTCAGGTGCATGCTTTTATGCGATCGAAAACTAGGTATTGCATACAGTCAACATCAGCAATAATGATAATTATTTGTAGATTAATTATAGCAGTCGTTTTAAATTGTTTATAATTGAAACTTATCATATGTGTTTGTAACAGCTCTCTGTGGTAAACGAAGAGAGAATAATGGAGATGAAAAAATCAAAGGTAGCAATTTCGTGGTTTTTTTTAGCGGGCTATTACTACCATTAACAGTTCAAATTGCTATATTGTTTCTGTAATTAACATTTGGGGGTCAATTTCTTTTTTTTTTTTTGGTTTCATATAGGTAGCACAGGAGCTCAAGATCATTGCAAGCTACAATTTGCTTTTGGAATTATTCATGTAAGTTAGGGGAAACGTTTATCATCCCCTTTTCGAGATATGTTGCTATAATTGAAACCTTATTTCATAACCTTATTCAATCGTATATTGTCAATGGCCCTACTCATTTTGACTATAATTATGTAGAATCACATGTCTAGCCTTATCTTATAAAAGAGTAGCATTCTATATTCTAAGAATTGGTTGATATTTCGTATCTAATTTGCTTTGACAACAGTAGAAATGATGATACCGCTTAACACAATACCATCATTTCTAATGTACTTTTAGATATCATTTTAGTATATAACTCTTGAACTACCAATGATCATAATTGTGTAATTTATTAGTATTCTTTGAAAGTTTATGAACTAAATGTTAATCTGATGAAGGTACAACATACAAGTGTTTTTCCTTTATACATAACAAACAGAAAGGAAATTGTGCAAGGGTGATTTTGGGCACGTTTACGTTGGTACGAGCAGGATGGGTCCTAATGCAGCTGAGGTATGTTAACAAAGTACTAATTGCATTGATGTATTGTGATGAATTATCATGTATTTGTGCTTCATTATTGAGTTTTTTTTACACTTTTTATAGGCAATGTTACACTTTGAGCACCATCATAGTAAAGGTTGCAACTATTGGTCTCTATATGAGCGGCAAGTGCACAGGTGTGTATCATACTTTTATTGTTTGGAATCATGAATTCTTCTCATAGTATGTATGGTTAGCCGCTTTACATTTTATGATCTAATGTGTGGATTTTCTAATCCAAAAGCACAATGAATGGATCTTAGGAATTTCGTATGTTCACTACAAGGGAAATTTCTTCTTATTTTTCTGAAATTATGTTATTGGATGTGGCTGTTCATACATATTTCCTTTACAGGGGCATGTTACTTGCTATTATCCAACATGTTTTGTCCCTTAAGTGACTATCTTGGAGCTGCTTTCTAGAAATCTATGGTTACTTTTTTTTTGCGAGCTCTGATTGACATGCTGAAATTTATTTCTATTTCTGCAACTTTATTATTATGTTTAGGATTTGATCATGTCGCTTCATTGTTGTAATCAATCTTTATATACCATTTTCGTTTTTAAAATATTTTATTTTTTTAGTCGTTAATCAAGTTCTCCTTCAGGATGTCGGCGGGTGCGGTGGCTTGCATTTCTGTTTAGCTAATATCCATTCTTGAAAAGCTTCATCAAAGGGGGTAAGACTTATTGACATTGCATGGTTCTTACTTTTTTAAATATGTTGACTAATTTAATCATCAAAGCTTAAATTATATGTTAAAAATACAACCACAATGGTTACACTTTTCTTTAATACAATATTTTTGCTTCGGCAACCTGAGTGACTTGATGAGAAGAAGTTAAATCTTTTGTAACAGTGTCATAAATCTTCAATGTAATGGATTTTAGTGATTCTATTTTGACCCATTTATGAGTAGATGGGTGGGTTTACTTACTGCCTCTGTCCAGCGGGTCAAACGGATAAGATATATTATTCTTTTTTTCAACTACCGAAATCCTTTTATGGAATTGATAGTTAGTATGTTCTTGCCACTTACATTGTATTGCCTACGGTTATGGCTGCAACTATGAGAAAACATATTTTAACTTACCCGGATACTGGTGCAGGACTCACTTGCGACTATTATTGGCGCTACTTTTTCAGGTGCAATATTTTTATGGAGATTGTCCTCTCAACTGTTACACATTTAACGGGTTTGGGTCATAGTGTCTGATTTTTCTAACTTTTGCAGCGACTTAATGCACCTCTAATGGTCACATTATGGGAATGTATTGGATGGTTAAGGGTGGAGCCATTTTGTCAAAGAATTCAGCGGATCAATGAAATTTATTATAAAAAAATGACATGCGTGACTCGCAACAGAAGTTACTTAGATTTGTGGTAACCTGTAGATTGGGGACTGAAATGGGGATCAGATGGGTGCGTTTGGGATGCTGAAATGGGGGCTGAGGTAGGTGTTGAAGTGGGCTGAAATGGGTATGTTTGGGTGGGTTTGGCCACATAAGCTTATACAGCTGCCAAAAATGCGGCCCGGCAACATCCAGGTACAAATTCGAGGTTTTAGGACTTTTTTGTGTGTTTGTATATTTTTTGGAGATACTTTGTGCATAATTTGATCGATAAATATCAAATGCCCCGCCGCAACGCGGCGGTTTCGGAGCAATCCTTGTTATAAAAACTCGAGCACGGTAAAACCTATTTTTAAACAACGTTTTAACTTTTATGAAACTTCATTTTGGATTCTTCACTTTGGATCTCCACTTGGCAGCTTATCGCGTCAACAAGTACTAAGGTAACTTTTTTTTTTCTTTTTTTTCACACAATAATGATTGGTGTGATTGGCTAGGTTATATTTGATGCATACAAGCAACTTACTACAACTATTTACATTTTGTCTATCCTAGTATCCTCTGCTTTAAGTCCCTTTAATATATATATGTAACTGGGTCTATTTGAGGCTTTGTTGTATATGGTTTGAACTTGAGACTTTTTGTGGGACTTCAAAGTGTCTGACTACTAGGCCACCTCGGTGGCGATTTTGGAAATAATCAACTATATGGAAATTGGGTTTTTCTAACTTGTGCCCTATGGGCACAATTCGTAAGCCCATGTATACTTATGGTGTGCTTAACTTGTGCCCTAAGACACAAGTTAGAAAAACCCATGAAAATTTTGTTTTCATAATTCCTTACTTTTTTCCTGAACGTGCAATTAATTTTTTTGACATAGCCTTAAGTACCATTTAAGAAACAAAAACATGCAGTACATAGAGCAATTGAGGGAAGTTAAATTCAAAAGGTGGCAAAATTATTGTTGAAAGTACAAAAGGTTAATGCGTGAATAAATACTTAAACATAACCCTTAGGGCTACGTTTAGCGATTTTCATTTTTCATATGATGAATGAGAAAACGAATACATGTACATGAAACCAAAGAGATGTGAAGCAAACAAACTACGGCCCTATGTCTACTACTCTACTTCAAAATTTTCTCTACAATACTGGATCTATAAGACTTCCAGGTGATGCGATATGATATGCAAAACTTCTTTACTATATGCAAAAAATCGAGGTGATGCGATATGCCTCACGAACAAGCGATACATTTGTGAATATCTAACTTTAATCACAAATTACGGTCTTTAGCATTTGTGTCTCAACAAAACGATTGCATGAACTGTCTCATATAGAGCACTAATCGATCAGCACACCTTCCTTTTGCTAGCGGAGTCATAAATTTCATTGTAGAATCGAACATCAAAATTAGAACTGAAGTCCATATATATATGCTCTTAAGCTTTGGAATGAATACTCTGGAACTGAAGTCCATGTAGTTGTTCGTACCAACTTCCTATATATGCTTTTGGCTTATTAGAGAGAACGGGATTCTATCTTGTTACTTTGTTAGTGATTTAATACGAACTGGAGTTGTATATGGAGATAGAGAAGAAACATATTGGTAAGACTAGCTTCTCATGTGAGATACGATAATGAGATACGTGGTAGTTGCAGTTCTTGTTTATATAGGTAGATAGATATATCCATTTTTACCGAGCAAACACTTTTTTAACTTTTTGTTTTTCTGCAATTGGGCCTTAACTTGGTTTTTACACTTACCCATATATTTACAATTCAGTCTTGAGGTCGTTATGTTACGTGATAATCTAATTGTAAAATCAAACATATTTTCTCTTTAGGATAAACTTACAACCTTACCTCATAATGTATACATTATAACTACTAGTACCGCGTGAAGCAACAAGAGCGATTAATTTCTGACTGCTTTTTAACCTTTTGCGTTTTCCGAAATCAAATGGTGGTATGGATGGTGGTTTCCAGTGACGGTCGATGGTTTCAGGTGGTGGTGTTAGAAAGTGAAAGAGGAGTTTAGGAAAGAGATGGGATAGTCTTTCACATTACAGTATTAAATAGGTGGAAATATCATATAGTGTTAGAAAGTGAAAGAGGTGTTTGGGAAAGAGATGAGACAATCTTTCACATTATTAAATAGGTGGAAATATCATATGGTGGTGTTGTTGGCTCAAGCCCGTCTATGGGTTTAATGTCCATTTGGATTAGGTTTCATGATGCATTGTAAATATAAGTATTGAATGAATAATGTAAGGGGGTTTATCATCCGACATTGTGTTACAACGAGTCTGATTCTTATACCTAGTTGGCCATCACGAGCTGCTGAAAAGTTGTCACAGACCTCTTCTTAATCGAAACCTACAGAAATCTCAAAACAACAAATTCCACTAACACAATTCTACCTGGTGGTGGTTAGACACGAACCAGAAGCTGCAACACTACCAAAATCGCTATTTACACCACGAATCAGACCTCAAACAAGAACAGATCCCATATCACTTGGCGACCAACCTGACAAGCGTCCAGAACCACATACCCCAAAACCTACATAACACCAAACATGAACCACTACCCAAGCCTGACCACAATCCTAATCAAAAACCCCAAAATCCATTTAAAGAATGAGTGATATCAGACCTGCCGGAATAAAACATCCCAAAACACTCTTTGGATGATACCCACGACCTGAACCACATGCCGGAGAAGGATGTGTTTTTGGGGGATAAAAACACTCACTAGCCAACCTTAAACCATGGTTCTCTGTCCATTGTCCTTCCTTCCACTGCACTAACTCAAGACCCACAACTGATCGCAGTTCACAAACAGAAAAACAATAACACAGTAACTTGGAATAAGCTCTCCAATTAATCAAAAAATTACTTGCTTACAAAAACTGATATTGAATGCATGATAACAAACCACAGCTCGGTTTGTATATATAGGGAATAGAACAAGCTTTCCTAATCCTACTACAATTCTAATATAACTAGAATATTAAAACCGACATTCACCCCATGGGCTCGGGTCAATAGCTGCTGCTGCCCCATGGGCTCGGGTCAGACATTAGCCCAACATTCACCCCCTAATTTCTGACTCGAGATAGGGAGGTCTTCAACTCCGAGTAACTCTTGCATTTCCTTGAACTTAATCCTTGTGAGAGCTTTCGTCAGAATATCAGCACGTTGCAAATCACCTCTTACAAATTCAACTTGTACTTGGCCTCTTTCAACACACTCTCGGATAAAATGATAACGTGTGTTTATATGCTTGCTTCTCCCGTGAAAGACTGGATTTTTCATAAGTGCAATAGCCGATTTGTTGTCAACAAATAAGACCACCACTCTTTCTTCCATTCCGGTTATTTCACTCAACAACCCACGTAACCATATCCCTTGACACGCGGCTGAGGTTGCAGCCATGAACTCGGCTTCACAAGACGATAGAGCCACCGTGTTTTGCTTTTGTGAGCACCAAGTGATAGGTGATTTACCTAGATAAAATACGTGCCCAGTTGTGCTTCGACCATCATCTTGATCCATAGCATAACTACTATCACTAAACCCCACTAACTCCTTGGTTTTCTCTTGGTTGTATCGTATTCCAAAATTCAAACTACCTTGGATATACCTTAGTATTTGTTTCACAGCTGCCATATGTGATTCTTTTGGTTCTTGCATATAACGACTAACCAAACCAACCGAATAAGATAAATCAGGTCGAGTGTGTAGTAAATACCTTAGACAACCAACTCGTCGCCTATATAATGTTGCATCAACTGGTTTTCCTTCCTTGTCCATGCTTAACTTCATTCCAGGTTCTAATGGACATTGAGTAGGATTCGCTTCATGCATCCCAGCATCTTTCAAGATCTTCTTTGCATAGCTTTCTTGACTTATTGAGATACTTGAATCCTCTTGCTTTACTTCAATGCCAAGATAATAGCTCAATTTTCCCAAATCACTCATATCGAACCTTTCTTGCATTTGTCTCTTAAATTCACCAATTTCGCTAAGCTTCGAACCGGTTACTAAGAGATCATCTACATAGACCGCAATAATCAAGATTGTCTTGTTTGTCTTCTTCACATACACCGCTTGTTCGTGTTGGCATCGTTTGAAAGATATTTGCTTGAGTTCTCTATCAAGTTTTGTATTCCACGCCCTTGGTGTTTGTTTAAGTCCATAAAGCGCCTTTTTCAACTTGTAGATCTTCCTCTCCTCTCCTTTCTTCACGAACCCCTTCGGTTGTGTAACAAACACTTGCTCTTTTAGTTCTCCATGTAAAAATGCTGACTTTACATCCAGATGATGTAGCTCCCATGCTTCTTTTGCGGCCAATGAGATCAGTAAACGCACCGTTTCAATCCGTGCTACGGGCGCAAATACCTCGTCATAGTCAATTCCTTCCTTTTGAGCATAACCCTTTGCTACTACCCGAGCTTTAAACTTATTAATTGAACCATCCGGATTTCTCTTAATTTTGAACACCCACTTTAATCCAATGGGATTAACATTAACCGGAGCTTCAACTAATTCCCATGAATCATTCTTCTCGATAGACTCAATCTCTTGCTTTATAGCAACCATCCACTTGCTTGAGACTTTTGCTTCTTGGAACGTTCTTGGTTCATCATCTTCAATCAAAAGTAGATTTTGATCTTCATTAGCAACTGAGGTTCTTGAACTAGACCCCATAATAAAGTCATTAAATCTAGTTGGCTTAGTTGAAACCCTTGAAGAACGCCTCATAATTGGTTGAGTTTCCGTCACAAGATTAGGGTCATTCCCCGCCTCGAATTGAACTTCTTGTTCGGTATTGACCGGTTGATTTTCATCAACATCATGATGATTTTCAGCCTCAACTTCATCGGTCACACCTGGGTTAACAAATCCACAACCCGTATCAATAGAACCGTGCCATTCTATAATAAACATACCTGGGTTTAGCTCGTGTGTTTCGCTTCCAGCAACATACTTCCAGCCAAGTTCCTCATTAAACTCCGCATCACGACATACCACTATCTTCTTTAGTTTTGGATTGAACAGTCAAAAACCTTTTGTACCTGGCTCGTTTCCGATGTAAATGAGTCGTGTTGACCTGTCGTCTAACTTATGTAAATATGGCTTGGTTCCTGTTGCATAAGCCACACATCCAAATACCCGCAAACCCTCCAAGTTAGGCTTTTTTCCTTTGAAAGCCTCGTATGGAGTTTGATTAACTAGAGCTCGAGTTGAAACTCTATTAATCAAGAATGTGGCGTGTCTGACTCCTTCAGCCCACATATAGTTTGGTACGTCTCGTGCTTTCAAGATGCTTCTAGTCATTCCCATAAGAGTGCGGTTTCGCCTTTCCACGACTCCATTTTGTTGCGGTGTGTAGGGAGTGGTTAGATGTCTTGTTATACCCTCGTTTTCACAAAATTTGGTAAATTCTTTTGAAGTGAACTCACCTCCTCTATCGGTCCTTAGGGTTATAATCTTCTTTCCCGACTTCTTCTCCACTAAAGCTTTGAACTTTTTGAAGTATTCAAATGCCTCACCTTTTTCCTTCAAGGTAAAAGTCCACATAAACTGTGAGAAGTCATCAATAAGAACAAATATGTACCTGTTTCGTGCTATGGATGGTGGAGAAATTGGTCCACATAGGTCGGCATGTATAAGTTGAAGAGGATGTGTTGCCTTAAATTTTGCAGCTTTAGGAAACGCCTTCTTGGTTTGTTTTCCTACCAAACAAGATTTACACAACTTGTTCTCTTGATGAATTATTGGCAACTTTTCAACCATGCCCTTCCTTGCCATTAATTCCATCGTCTCGAAATTAATGTGACCCATCCTAGCATGCCATAACCAAGCATCATCTTCCATCTTTGCTTTGAGACACACCGGACTTCCAACTTGGAGCTTAATCTTATAAAGTCTATTACTTGTTCTAGGAACCTTCATCAAAAGCTTGCCATCTGAGTCACGCATAGTAAGAAGGTTACCTTTCATACGAATGTCACATCCGCCTTCGGTAGCTTGCCCAAGACTAATTATGTTGCTTTTTAGCTCGGGTAGGTAATAGACTCCAGTGATTAACCGTTGCTCACCCATTTTCCCTTCAATGATTATCGAACCCTTCCCTTTTATCTTGATGTAGGAGTTATCACCAAACTTCACTCTGCCGGAGATATTCTCATTCAACTCCGAAAAGTATTCTCGGATCCCCGTCATGTGATTACTTGCTCCATTATCCAAATACCAAGTGTCTTCCTCGTTTGGCTTAGTATTCAATTGGTTTGGGATAATCTTTTCTTCATTCAAGAAAACTACTTCTTGAACGCTTTTCATCATAAAAAGTGTTGGGTCATCATCATCCTCCGTTTTCAAAAGGTTTGATTCATGCTTTTGCTTCTGTTCACGTCGTTCAGGGCAGTTAGAAGCAAAGTGACCATATTCATCACATCTAAAGCATTGAATCTTTGAAAGGTCTCGACTTTTGTTCTTCTTTTGATCCGTATTGCTCCCGGAGTTGTTTTGGTTTCCACGGTTGCGGTTATTAGCTTGACCACTACCTCGAGATTTGTTTTGAGAAGAAAAGTTTTGACCTTTACCGTTGCCACCAGAGGAATTCCTTCCTCGACCTTTCTTATCATATCTTTCAGCCCTTCCGAACATCAACTTGCCTTGATCTTCAGAACTGGTGTCAACACCCTTCATTCTTCCTTCAAAAGCTTTCAACCTTCCAATTGCTTCTTGAAAAGACATAGTATTCAAGTCAGCAAATTGTTCTATTGAGGCAACAATTGCAACATACCTATCCGGAACGGATGCAAGTAGCTTCTTAACAAGTTTCTTGTCTTCATAAATTGTTCCCAAGCTATTTACTTCAGTTACAATTTTGCCCAACCTAGCCGCAAAGTCATCGATTGATTCGTTGACTTTCATCTTTAAAGATTCGAATTCCGTCTCCAAGGTTTGCAACCTTGCGTCTTGAACCCGATCAACACCCACATACCTGGTCTTCAAAGCTCCCCAGATTTCTTTGGCTGTGTTGAATTGTGAAACTTGAAAAACAAGTTCTTCTGGAATCGCCTGGAAAAGTAACGCAACTGCCATGTGATCTTGCTTAGCAACAACTTGTGTTCCTTCCCCTGGTTCCAATGCATCGAGTATTCCATGGACTCGGAATACCGCTTTAACTCTTATTGCCCATATGTTATAGTTCGTGCTTGTTAACATTGGACATTGAAGAGCCGTTTTAGAATGTTCAATAGGTGGTTGACTCGACTCGCCTTGCACCATCCTTCTTGAACGCCTTTTGTAAGTTACCGGTGTAGTTGGATTATCTTCCAGCCCTAGAACAAGCTTGTTTTACTTCTTGCCTAAGTAAACCAAGTTAAAGTTTGAAACTTTATCAACTTCTTGGAAACCCTTTAGTCGACTTGTGTTCGAAACCCTTCTGTTTGGAAACCCTTCTGTGATCAACTTCTTGGAACCCTTTAGTGATCGACTAAGCTTGGAACACCTTCAGTGATCGACTACTTGGAACCCTTTAGTGATCGACTGAACTTGGAACACCTTCAGTGATCGACTACCTGGAACCCTTTAGTGATCGACTAACTTGGAACACCTTCAGTGATCGACTACTTGGAACCTAGCTCTTGATACCAATTCAAGACCCACAACTGATCGCAGTTCACAAACAGAAAAACAATAACACAGTAACTTGGAATAAGCTCTCCAATTAATCAGAAAATTACTTGCTTACAAAAACTGATATTGAATGCATGATAACAAACCACAGCTCGGTTTGTATATATAGGGAATAGAACAAGCTTTCCTAATCCTACTACAATTCTAATATAACTAGAATATTAAAACCGACATTCACCCCATGGGCTCGGGTCAATAGCTGCTGCTGCCCCATGGGCTCGGGTCAGACATTAGCCCAACACTAACAATCTTTGTGCTGGCTGTAAACATCACCTTGGTTGCGACTGGAGTATCTGACCTTTCTTCCAGAAGAACACATTATGAAAAGATAAAAAGAAATCAAAACTAAATTGATAGGAAAAATTCTGATTCAAATGATTATGCACATAACTTTTAGACATTTTTCAATATCTCTTGGCTGGTCCTCTACTCCTCTGATATGCTTACGATAAGACGGAATGAAAAGTGACTGAATATTCTAGAGTTACGAAGTTTAAGATGTCATCTGTAATATTAATACCGGATGCATGAATGAATTAACAAGTATTGTGACTAGTTTATGGCAAGTCATCGATCTGTAAGAACATTTGGGAAATAAACTTTACAATTTCATAAATGGGTAAAACAGATGAGGTTTTTCCTGTTCCCGGGGAGGGCCAACCTTTTGACTTAGATGTACGCAGCCTCACCGGGTTAATCTCGGTACCGTTTCCAACTCTTACCTTGTCACCCCAAATGTACACACCTAGCGAGGTTTGAACCTTTGACCTTTTATGAGGAAACCAAGGACCTTACCACTAGGTGATTTGGTGGTGATTTGAAATTTACAATTTCATAAGTTAAATATTTGGCAAATAACAAAAATGAATCCGTACATCCTCGCTATACTGTTGCATTTAAAAAATAATAATAATAAAACAAATCCTAACTATATCTAAAATTTTAGGTTCTGCAATATGCCTCCCCGACGACAACCGAAACATTTGTGAATATCTAGTTTAATCACAAATTACTGTCTGTAGCATTTTCCTTACTCCATATGCTTGTTTCTCAACAAATTGATTGCATGTACAAGAGTCTCGTATAGAGCACCAATCAGCACACCTTCCTTTTTCCTGTTAGTCCTAAATTTCATTACACAATTTAAATATATATTAGTACTGAAGTCCATACATATCCTCCCTATGCTCTTAGGCTTTGAAACTAATACCCTGGTGATAGTAAGGACCAGCACCAACATTTTCTTAGAAATATATTTAGTTGTTAGTTTAAGAAATTAGGACGAAATACACTAAACAAAATGTGATCACAAACTTTTTTCATACATTCATCATTTATACGAATATATGGTTTGTTAAAAGTATATATAATGATTTAGATTCGGCTAGCAAGCTAGCTCTTTTTTGCAGTGTTGCAGAAGGATAAAAATGGAACAAGTCAAATCATCGGAAGAACTAGGACAAGTTGAACAGTTAACTCGTTCACTAGAAGGTTAGTGATTTTTCTAGAGAATTATATATAATAGTTCTGATGTTTATCCGTATGAATGAAATGTTTTCTCATATATTAGGGAAGGACTTAATTGGGGTAGCGCGAACGGGTTATGTTGACAAACTGGAGCATCAATTATGTTTTATTCCGGCGAAGTACAAGGTAGGATACTCTACAAAATTTAAATCATATACAAAGGGCATTAAAAGTAATATTGATAAATTTTTATCAACAGGACTGTTATCTTATACATATTTTGAATGGAATATCGTCCACTTCATCCATGGTTTTCACTCATACATGTAAAGATACCCAACGTGTGGCTTTGATGCTTGGGAACCTTGGCATAAGAGCAATCCCAATTTCAGGTCAAATGGTTCAGGTATTCATATATTCTGATTGACTTTGATTGTAATTAGTTCCTCTTGTTGGAAATAATAATATAATCAGTAGTTAGTTTATAGTTTTAAAGTCTAATTGTATTTACTACGTTTTATATGTCTGTAATTTGTAAAGCCTGTAAAACTTCAGTAGAATATGGGCTGGGTCAAGATGGGCCAATATGGGTCGTTAGGTTTGACAGTTATTAGTTAGGGTGTCGTTTAACCTTTTGTGAAACGGTATAACTGCCACAAAGGCACCGTTTCAACATGTATAAAAGGTCTAGAGTCTGTAAACAATGTAACTTACTTCAATTCATCAATACAATATACGTTGTTTACATATTATTGTTTTACTATTCTGTCAAAGATAATTACTGTCCCAAACATCCTGTACTATTTCAATCTAAAACAAAACCACACCATGTCGAATTATAGAAACTTGTTGGAGAAGAATTGGCTTCGCTATGAACCTGTCAATAGTGGCATCAGAGCCAAAGGTATTAAATCTTGGGAGAAGCCGACTCGTAACCATATGCAAAGAAACTATGAAAAGGGTTTTTTGTCAAGGGAGAAGATTACAGACAAGTTGCCTATGTACAGTCAAAAGAAACGAATTTCTTTTGACAGTAAGGAGATGTTGAAAAATAAAGTGAAGGAAATCGAAGCGTTTAACGCTTCAAAATTGCGCGGGACAATGAAAAAAGATGGAAGTACCATCCCGAGGAAGTATCGGTACCAGGATGATGATTTCTGGAATCAACGACGAAGGGAAGTAATTCAGAATTTGAATTGCTTAAGTTTATGCAACCCAAAGGATTACAAGGCCACGTTGATGTATACGAGTGTTCCGAGAAAGATGAAGCGATCAAGATGTTATATATGCTTCACTAGAGGGCATGCTTACTGGAATTGCCCAAGTAAGCACAGAAGGAACGAATTCAAGAAAAGGAAACAGATGAAAGTAAAGGAAACCGAAGCGAAAGCGGGATTTGAAAAAACCACAGGAAACAAACATGATGAAACGGTTAAGACTTACATAAATTGGGAAGTGATAGGGACGGCATGGGACAACATCTGGTATGTCTCTGATGAATATCCGAGACACATGACCCCAAATTTAGACGTGTTCGAGAAGTTCAAAGCGGAAATAGCGAGAACGAGTGCAACCGGTGAAGTGGGTCTGGAGGTTCAAGGGATTGGGGAAGTGTTACTCCCAACAGAAGTGAGAAACTTTGTGATCCCAGGAGTGTTTTATGTCCCTAATGCAAGTTTTAATACACTAAGTTTAAGTCAGTTATTGCAACAAGGTTTTGAAGTGGTTTTTAAGGATACCAAATGCACAGTGAAACGATTGTTTGATGATATGGACAACAAACTAGCAATTGGCACGCCAAGTTATGATCCCGTTTATGAATGAATGGTCCACTGTTGGACTTGCAATGATTATCATCTGAGTTATATGTGTCCTTTAAAGGAATCAAACCTTTTTAAAGAAAAAAGGGGAGAAAGTAACAACAATGCAGAAAATGTTGGTTGCCTGGAAGAAAAGCAAAGATTGGACGCGGTCAGGGGGAAGGCTATTGAAGCCATAATGCAGTTTTGTGACTCTCTGTACTTTAGAGAGAACACAATTGAAGAAAGTATGAATGGTATACAAGGACCGAGGGTTCCGTCAAAAAATGAATTTGAAAGTTTAATTGGGTTCATTGAAATGGTTAGTGAACAGGAAATAGTTTCCGAATGCAAGGAATTGGTCAAAGACCATTTTGAACGAATGGTGCATTGGTTCCATAAGGAATACATGGAAGACGAAGAACGACCAATACCCGCAAGAATAAACGGGGTAAAAGTGAACCTGTTAGACCTTTATCTCACAGTCAAAGGTTTGGGTGGTCATACCCAAGTTATTATGGAGAATAAATGGATAGAGATAGCCTATGCGATGGGGTTCCCGAAGGAATATGCGAGTGAGTTACAGAAGTGCTATGGGACGCACTTGAGTCTCTTAGGAGCCTATTATGAAGTGGCAAGGAGTTATGTACCAAGGGCGAGGGAACGCGAGGGTACAAGTGAAGAGACAAGACAAGGGCATATTGGAACCGAGGCGAGGCAGCTTGATGATGAGGAAAGGATGAAAGGCAAAGTTGAACTCAATGATGGAAGTGCAATCAACAGGAGAATCAAGATAGAAGATGATGGATATGAAGTGAAGTTCACAAACTTCTGATTATATCATTAAGGGGGAATGTTGGAAATAATAATATAATCAGTAGTTAGTTTATAGTTTTAAAGTCTAATTGTATTTACTACGTTTTATATGTCTGTAATTTGTAAAGCCTGTAAAACTTCAGTAGAATATGGGCTGGGTCAAGATGGGCCAATATGGGTCGTTAGGTTTGACAGTTATTAGTTAGGGTGTCGTTTAACCTTTTGTGAAACGGTATAACTGCCACAAAGGCACCGTTTCAACATGTATAAAAGGTCTAGAGTCTGTAAACAATGTAACTTACTTCAATTCATCAATACAATATACGTTGTTTACATATTATTGTTTTACTATTCTGTCAAAGATAATTACTGTCCCAAACATCCTGTACTATTTCAATCTAAAACAAAACCACACCATGTCGAATTATAGAAACTTGTTGGAGAAGAATTGGCTTCGCTATGAACCTGTCAATACCTCTCGGTATCAATAGTATTTGTTGCTTCTACCCTCCCTCCCAAATACTTGTCCACTTTCATATTTCAACCAATCAAAAATTACTTTAGTGGAAAAAGATGATATTTGATTGGTGTTGGTGAGAATTTCTTAAACTTTGTGAAAATTGAAAGTTTATAATTTGGGACGGGTGGAGTAATATTCTTCTTTTGCAATGTGTATATTAGGCAGAAAGGATTGCTGCAGTGAATATGTTCAAGTCTGGAGAGTGTAATATTCTTGTCTGCTCAGATGTTGGTAGTAGAGGACTCGATATTCCATGTGTTGATACTGTCATTAATTATACTATTCCACCAATCCCAGAGGTAAAAACTAATTAATTACGGAATTATTATGTGGTTGCTCGTACGTATACATACATACATACATACATACATACATGATACGGAGTATGAAGAAATGATTTATTTCAGGATTATATTCATCGGGTAGAAAGAACTGGCTTTTCTATCTTGTTAGTGAATCAATACGAACTTGTGCCGTATACGGAGATAGAGAGACAACATATTGGTAAGACTAGGTGACTATTAGAGGTAATTTAGCTGACTACCTATCTTTACCAAAAAAAAGTTAACCACCTTTTAATTTACTGTTATCAGGAAAAAAGTTGCTCTCGTGTTATGCCCATGATAAGGAAGCTATATCACTTGCTGAACGTGTGAAAGAGGCCAACCGATTAGCACTCAAGGTGTCCGATTCTTTGAATTGTGTAAAAGTAATTTATTATATGTGTGCTTAGTCAAATGGGTTAAGCTCCATACTTTGTTCTAAAAGGGAAATGTGTCGAAAATGCACCAAACCTTGCTTTATTAAAAAGACACCGGAATCCAATCCACACTTTTTGTCACCCATGTTCGTATAGCATAGTTGCTAGCTTACTAACTTGCTGTCTTTTTTTTTATATATTTTTTTATTGGGAAATCAAGGAAATGAAGTGCAATGATGAATAAAGGAGATGGGGTACATACAGGAACACCAATGGGCAGAACAAGAAGTCCAAACGACATTAGATACTTTAATTTTAGTTACTTATTAGATATCACAGATTCTGCTTTGGTTCTTTGTCGATTCGTGCAGATTATTTGTGTTTAATTTATCTGATCTTAAAGTTTAACATACAAACATGACATTTTTTTTTTTTTTTATATATATATATAATTGAATTATATTGGATTATCAAGGTAATTTAGTGATTTATGATTGTCTTATATATTTTTGTATTTGTATGTAGATATATATGATTAGTTATTTGTTACGTGATACCTATAACCATATCAAAAACCACCTTAATATTGGGTTCGTGAGTGCAAATTACTTGCTTATGCTACTGTATGATTTTTTAGGTCTGACGATGACTTATCTAGTTTCATCATTTCATTATACGTGGATGTCAGATTTTGCTTAATTTAAAAAAAAAAATAAAATGTGGATGTCAGTTATTAATGCAGGACACCATTTCCTTTTATTTTACTGTTGCATTTTAAGAACTTTTGAGAAATGGACACAAACTGCTTTTACCCACAGATTTTTTCCCACGAAAACAAAACTGTGTGAAATTTCACACGGAATACCTACAAATTACACACCAAATTGTTGACCAAGTTTCGGTGGGAAATATGTCATAAATTTCCCACGAATTTCCCACTATTTACATACTAAATTGTTGACCAAGCTTTCGTGTGAAATCCGTCACAAATTTCTCACAGATTTGCGACAATATTCACACTATTCATGTTGATTAGACGTCCGTGGGAAACTAGTGGCACATTTCACACATATTAGCCACGGCCAAAATTATGTGGCAAGTTTTAGATACATTACTCACGAATTTCACACGTCATTAATTTGATAAAATAACTATTTAACTGGCCCGTGGGAAATCCGTAGGTCACTAGCCACGCATTTCCCACAAAAAGTTGTTTTTGTGTTAGTCGTGGGAAATATGTCGATACTTTCCCACGGATTTCCCACAAAATTTTTTTTTTCCTGTTTTTGTGTTTCTGTATATTTACACATTCCCACATTACTTAATATGTATTCATATGTGTTGGTAGTTTCATTATTATGTGTGTTTGTTTATTAATGTAACTATTTACGTGAGTATCACAAGTGTATGTGTAGGTTTATGTATAACTTTTTGAGGAAAAAACCATTGTATATGTGAGGATATCTACACGTATATGTTTCGTATGTCCATTTATGACCTTCATCGTATCTATATATGTTTTGTATGTAGGTATACGGACGTGTATATGCGTGAACGTGTACGTACATTAGAAAAAGTAAAAGAAAACGATTATGCCCGTGGGAAAGTCGTGGGTAATTTCCCACGGATTACCTACCAATCTAATGAATCCGTGGGAAATATGTGAGTAAATACCCACGGATTTCCCACAAACAATATCGTTTTTACTTTTCAGTATACTTACACACTCCTCAATTACCTAGTATGTCTTCATATGTGTTTGTTGTTTTATATTTTATGTGCTTCTTTATTAATGTAACTATTTATATAAGTATCATAAGTATATGTGTAGGTTTAGGTATAACCTTTTCGTGGAACAAACCATTGTATATGTGTGGATATCTACACATATATGTTCCGTATGTCTGTTTATGACCTTTATTGCATCTATATATGTTTTGTATGTAGTTATACATATGTGTATATGCACGAGCATGTAACTATATCGAAAATCAAAGAAAACGATTATGTCTGTGGGAAAGTCATTGGTAATTTCTCACGGATTACCTATAAACTAACCTGATGAATCCGTGGGAAATTTGTGTGTAAATACCCACGGGTTTCCCACAAACAATATCGTTTTTATGTTTTTGTATACGTACGCACTCCCCCATAACCTAGTATGTCTTCATATGTGTTTTTAGTTTCATATTTTATGTGTTTATTTGTTAATGTAACTATTTATGTGAGTAGCATAAGTATATGCGTAGGCTTAGGTAGAACCTTTTCATGGAACAAACCGTTGTATATTGGTGGATATCTACACATATGTTTCGTATGTCTTTTATGACCTTCACTGTATCTATATATGTTTTGTATGTAGTATATTGCTAGATTATAAAACATGCACGTCCTTCCCCATTGATTACAAACTCGTGTTTATTTTATTGTTAGTTATTTACTTTCTTAATCACTTAATCTTATCGATCTCTCAAATTGAACCCCCTATTAGTGCTTAGTTAGTAGTCATTTTCGTTGAGTTTAGCATTAGACAACTCGCTCCTCGCGAACCATCCCATACTTATCATTTCCTAGCTATGCATGATTCAGTACACTATCCGTAAGTATTAGTCTATTGGTTGAGTCGGTTCTTTATAAATTTAAAACTAGATTTAGCACAACCGAAAACCGATTCTGAGGAAAACGTGAACCGAAAACTGAACCGAAGTTAACATAGCGAAACCGAAACCGAACCAAAGTTAACCTAGCGGGATTCAGTTCCGTTCGACCTGGTTAGGCTGGGTTTATCGGTTCTGTTCGATTTTTGATTGATTTTGCTAACAACACTACCCTAGACTTATTTAATTTAAGATTAAATGATTTTATAAAAACAAAGATGTGTTAATTTTATCTCTAATTTTTTTACATGTCTCGCACTTAAGTTTTGGCCAAAAATAACTTTCCCTCCCAACTTTTTAGCAAGCCCCCGCCTAAGTTTTTCCCCAAAATCAAATTCTCCCTCTCCCATCTTTATCTATTACACTATCTCAGATCTAAAATCCTCTTCACAGTATTTTCTCCCCAAACTAATTTTCTTCATCTCTCTAACATCCTCTCTCGCCTCTGTGGTCAACCGAAAACCATTTGTAGTCACCACCCACCAGTCGTCGGTCCGGCCATCGACACCAATTTGAAGTTCACTTATCCATAAATTAGGTACTTTACTGTATTTAAGGAATCAATTTGAAGTATCCATGTGTTAGCTTTGTGATTTTGTTATTTTATAAATTAGGGTTTATGTGACCCCAAATTAATATAAGTGGGAACATTAGTTTTGCCACTATTGAATTCCGTGTTCAATTAATATAAGTGAAAAACGAGCTCTAAAGGAATTCGGTGTTCTAAAAAAGGGTATAGAGCCATGTTATATTGTAAAAAACCGGGCTTTATATTGTAAAACATTAGAGCCATGTTTTCTTGAACAGAACCGGGCTCTATTCCTCGTATAAAGCCATGTTTTCTTTTAAAAAACCGGACTTTATGTTGAAAACTATTAGAGCCATGTATTCTTTGATAAAACGGGCTCTATTCCTAAAGGGCAAATCGCATAAAAGTGTACTCAACTTATACCCGATTTCAATTTAATGTACTATACTTTTTTTTTCCTAATTTAATGTACCCAACTTTTTTTTGGTTGCAAATGTAGACAATCAATAGGTTAGAAGGTCACCTTATACTAGCTAGCAGGTCACCATCTTCTCCACCCCCTTTTTCCGGCGACCCATTTTCCGGCGACCCATTTTTTCGAAAACAAATCTTTCCGACGTTGATACTTCAAACAGGTCACCATCTTCTCCACCCCTTTTCCGGCGACCCATTTTCCAGCCTCTTTCCTAAAGCAGTCATTGTACGTACTGTTAATAAAAGTAATAATAAATTGAATATACTAAGTTGGGGGGTATAATCAAGAGCATGTTCCTTGCAGTTTCTTATTTCATACTATCATTCATATTTCATAAGCATAAGCCTCACGTATAAAAAGAATGCAGATTCAATGCATTCCGAATTAAACTATTTCCCTCAATTTTAAAAGTTACCGGTCTTCTTTAAGGGGATGTTTTTGATTCTGTGATTGTAATGGATATGATGTATTATTGTTCTTTATATAACAAATAAATTACGTTTTATGTTAGAGTTCGATGACCCGTCATGCAATGATATATATATATAAACCTTTATATTTGAGTGTGTATTCATATCTATATATAATTATGATTTAAGATCATTTGAGGACAAAACATTTTTTACATACCAAGGGATAAATCTCCACCATCCATTTTTATTTGATCTAATGGATGAGATTAATCCCAACAATTTAAAAACCCACTTTCATCATTTTTTTTTCAAATATTAATATCTTTCAAACCGTTAATCGTTAAGCGGAAAAAAATATATCAGTACGACGAGCATTTAATTATCTTTCTATAGATAGGCACTTTGATATACTTTCGACAAAAAATTTTTTTTCGTATTTTTCACGTTTTTTTTAAAGTATTTTCATTTTTTTACGTTACTGAAATTTGCATTAAAAAATCATATATGATAAAACACTAATTTGAATATCACATGTGATATTAGTGTGATATTAGTGTAATATCATATATGATATGTAATATCACATGTGATATTAGTGATATCACATGTGATATTACATATCATATATGATTTAACACTAATATCACATGTGGTATTAGTGTCAAATCATATATGATATTTTTCATGCAAATTTCGGTAACGTAAATAAAACGAAAAAAGTACGAAAAAACGTAAAAAAAACGATTTTTTTTCTTTTTTCGAAAGTATATCAAAGTGCCCGTCTATAGAAAGATAATTAAATGCTCGTCGCGACGGTGTAAATATTTTCGTTTAACGATTAACGGTTTAAGAGATATTTAAATTATAAAAAATATGTGAAATAATAAAATATTTTTAATCTCAGCCATTGATTTCTTTTTAAATAAATGGTGGAGATTAGTCCCTTGGTATGTGAATAAAGTTTTGTATGTAAAATAACTCTACTCTATAATTATATGTTTTACCCATGCCAGCAACATGACACAAACCTTAACATTTGAGGTTTTTTTTTTTTTTTTTTTTTTTTTTTTTTTCATGCTTAATCTTTGATTTCACTCTACTGGTTTGGATCTTCTAACCCATAGTTTTAGCATATTTAGATAAGTTTCTACATTAGATATTCGAATAATTTTTAGCAAATATCATTTTTGAAACTCTTAAAAAAATGACCCAAATGAGACGCAGATTGAGCTATCTTTGTAATTCGCATGTAAAATGAACACACGTGATTTGTTGAAAATGGCTTAAATGGGGTGGAGAAGATGGTGACCTGTTTGAAGTATCAACGTCGGAAAGATTTGTTTTCGAAAAAATGGGTCGCCGGAAAAAGGGGTGGAGAAGATGGTGACCTGCTAGGTAGTATAAGGTGACCTTCTAACCTATTGATTGTCTACATTTGCAACCAAAAAAAAGTTGGGTACATTAAATTAGGAAAAAAAAAGTATAGTACATTAAATTGAAATCGGGTATAAGTTGAGTACACTTTTATGCAATTTGCCCATTCCTAAAAATACTATTGGTAAAATTAGGCGCTTCATTAAAATTGAAATGAAAAAAACTTAAATTTTTTGGGGCCTTATTTCCCTCCCTGTATCTATCACTTTTTTTCACACCAACCCTAGTTCTTTTCACTTGCAGCCTCAAACAGTAATTCCTCCAAAATAGATCTGGTGTTTTGAGTCATCCATCTTCTTCACAAAGTCGAGCACTAATTAATCAAGTATGTAAACATCATCCAACACTAGTTTTATTATCAACTCGAAGTTCTTGGGACTAATTCCATTTGTTAAAATAGATCTGAGCTTATTTAATTCTTGAGGTTTGATATGAATGTAACTTGGGTTTTTTGAGTTCAGGTTTAAACTAGTTCCTTAAAGCTTCTGGATCCATGGTGAGTACACATTCACAACAATTTGTATAATTGGTTCTTATATAGTTATATGACCTCATACTAGCAGTTATTTGTGAAATTAGTCTATTTTGGTTCAAGTTTGCATTTTTTTTAAGTTAAGGTTTTAATTTTCAATTTTAGTTGTAATATCCTTGTGTATACATCTTGCATCTTGATCTAAAATTGACAAGTTTAAGACTTTAAATGGGTATAAGTGAGAGTTTTATCAATTTTGTTTGGTTTGTAGCTTGATAATGAATAGGTGCCACTACTACAAATTGGATCTTTTAGACCTCCTTATATAGACCTTTTCTGATAAACACATGACCGTCTCCATTGTATCATCAGTGATTATACAATCTCACCCTTGTATCCAAGAAGGTCAGTGTCTGTACTATTTAGTTTCTTCTGTTTCTAGGGCTGTAAGTCGATTGAATGTTTATTGGATCTATTTTTATAGGGGGTTCCATTGTTGTCAAGTCGACGACACACTCGCCGGAGCTAAAAGTCTCATGCTATAGCTTAAAAGATATGCACGATTTTGCACCTAATTTATGTGGATTTAGGTACAATTTCTGCTCTTTTACTGTGTTTATTTTGATAATGTTGTTTTATTCATTTATGTATTTAATTCGCCTAAAATTGTATCTGATGTAGCTAAAATATGTTATTTAAAATTAACTAATCTTTACTGAAAAGATATGTACTATTTTTATATATCTGAGAACTTATAGTCAACATGTGAAATTACACGTGAAAACTTGTTTCATCTTAAATCAAGTTTTATAAGTTCCTCACAAAAGATCCCATGTAAGTTATCTAATTCACTGCCACACCACGCTTACCTTTCCAAATGGAACTTCACATTCAGCAAAGGTATATTACGGTAGTGTGCAACGGTACTTATGTTGTTTAGTGGTTAGCTAGGCTTTAATGTTATAAAAAGGATTGGTACATTGTATTTCTATGGTTTCCTGGTTGAGCATAAACAACTAAATAGTTCTAGCTATATGTTGTTACCATGTCACAAGTTTCCATGTTGAGCACATCTTGTTATAAGTTGATGCCTAGCATTTTGTAACAATTTTGTCCAAAGCTTGATACTTGATAAGAAGCTGTAAGCATTTGTAAAAACACATGTTCAGGTTTTCTTGTAAATTTGGGGTTCATATAGATTTTTTGTACTCCGTCCGTCCCTAGTTTCCTTGTGTTTGTGCTCTATTTCTTAGACTCTTGCTTGTTGTCTATTAGTATGTTGGTTTTATTGTAACTTGTGGTCATATAGGTTCTTGTAGAGTTGGTTGAGCTTCAAGATAGAGAAGTAGGAGATGGCACAACTTCTGTAGTCTAGAGAGGAGTAACAAGGTATTCGATCAAGTAGTCTTTAAGAATCAAAAGTGCATATCATATTTTCAAAAAGTTGAAAAATGATCATAATTATAATGGTGTGCTTTCATGACTTGGACATTCAGACACCATCAACATGGTCGATGGCAAGCTCGGATTGGCCATGTGGCTGCAACCAAAGATCATTACTTGGGAACATTCAGTAAGTTAACTTGAATCTGTTTTTCCTAAACTGTGGCTTATCGGCGGAGTGTAAGTATATGCATAAAATAATTCAGCTTGTTTGTTTGGTTTCTTCTGTGAGTTAGCATACAACAGGTCTGCAAGTTTCGTTTATATGTGTGTGAATTTACCATTTTGTAGGTTTTATGATGTTTATAATCTAAACAATTTTACCAAATTTTAAATTTGCCGGTTTAACCCATTTTCCATTACTAATATATTATGTTGATTGTATATTAACAGGATGGATATTCAAGGATTATCTCAGAAAAGCATATGGAGAATGAAGAGAATGCCGAGATTGATGAGAATGGGCCTAAGTCCCCACCAGATGATTTTAATGTTTGGAAAGGCGTTGCTACATTAAATAGATGCACGTGCTTGGTGTCGGATCGACGAAGGATCCAGCTTTTGTGCTAACAGATATAGTGGGATCCGGGAGTATCTATGCCACACACACGGGCTCACCTTATGAGGTTTGTCTATTTTCGTTATTCTCACATCGTCTTAATAGATTCATGTGATAATGTTAATGGTTTGTGTCTTTGATCTGTATTTTTATGTTCATTGTAGGGTGGCTTGGTGTTTTGTTTTATTATTATTATCTTTATAGATAGTTTGGCATGTGGTCCACTGTGATTAATAGGGTTTTGTTGGATTTTTTTTTATTAAGGGTGGGACTGTAAGACCTTGTTTTGTCAGGTCTTAGGTTTAGTCCAAGCACATTTCGTGGCTTTCCTTATTTTTGAGGTCCCTCATTTTAACATCTTGTTGGTGTAATGGGTCTTCGCCATTTGTATGTTCTTTTGGGGTGTTTATATTCCACTTTTCTGAATTAAAAAAAAAAAAAAAAGTGTGGGTCATTCATTTCGTGAGTCAACATGGGTCTGCAATTTTTCATTTGACATTGCACACAAGTGTAAGTTAGAGGTTTTGTGACTGGCTTTGTTAGTATCATTCATAGTCATTTATTTATCAACTCAGGTGTTTGGTGGGCCAGGGTATAATCGGGATGATATGTTAGGATGGTCATATGATCAAGTGATCATTTGCATGAGCTAAGCTTTTAGTCCTTATTCCCTTGGTTTCTTTTTTCCTTTCTTGACATTTAGGTTCTTGGTTGTTTTCTTATATTGTTGTTATTCTAACGGAGTAATGTGTAATTGGATGTAACAGGAGATACGAATTCTGAAAAAGCAAAACGAAGATTTGAAGAAAAATATGGAAGATGAGAGGGTAGCTGCGGAGGCTCAAAGAGCAGCGCACATTCAGGCTTGGGCATAAAACACTCAATGATAGGTTGGAGTCTTTTGCTCAGAATTATCCTCCCCGAACTGCTCAATCGGATCCTGGTCCTAGCTAGTCCAGT
The DNA here is from genome assembly GCA_019973895.1 of Chrysanthemum seticuspe. Classification (NCBI taxonomy): domain Eukaryota; kingdom Viridiplantae; phylum Streptophyta; class Magnoliopsida; order Asterales; family Asteraceae; genus Chrysanthemum; species Chrysanthemum seticuspe. The sequence continues at coordinate 44,960,004 of BPTQ01000007.1, forward strand.
TTGGCATTAGGCTTTAGGTTTTGTGTTAGAACTATTGTGTTGTATATCGAAAACAGTTTCGATGTTGCGTTGTCCGATAACATGTTGCTAACCTATGTCTTTTGTATTACGGATTTATGTCCCTTGGGCGAAACATTTATGCATTTTGGGTACTAGATTTGTTTATTTTGGTGATTTATTATTGGTTTTTATTGTTTTTAATATTAATTTTTTGAATTTACAGGTTCGGAAATTTGAAATTATAATACAAATACCACGGAATTTAGCCATGCATTTCCTACGGATTAATCACAAAATTCCCACAGATTTGTTTGGGGGAAATTTATTTTTCTGTGGGAAATTTGTCATAAAACCATCAGAAATTATAGTGTGAAAATTGTTGGAAATTTGTGGCAAAAAAACCACGGATATGTGTGAAAAATGGCTACTAGAAACTGTGGGAAATTTCGTGACTAATCTGTGGGAGAAATAGTAGTGTGAAAATCGTTGGAAATTTGTGGCAAAAAAACCACGGATATGTGTGGAAAATGGCTACTAGAAATTGTGGGAATTTCGTGAGAAATCTGTGGGAAAGTAAACCCACGGATTATCCACAATAATATTCGTGGGAAATAGTCAACGTTTCGTGGGAAAATCTGTGGGAAAATATTTACCCACGGGGTTTTTACACACGGAACAATTCCGTGTGAAATCCGTGGAAAAGGGCCCTTTCCCACGGGATTTCCCACTGATTTTGGCGTGGGAAAAACCTGTTTGTGTAGTAGTGAGCTTCTTGCTTTCCATTCTACAGTAACTTAAAATTCACTCTTTATATTTATGAGGGCCAACTACATATATTGCCAGATAAATGTCATAAAGTAAACATCATCATGATCATTATGGTCTCCTAAGTTATTTTTATCTTCCATGTTTAAATTGAATAAGTTGTTGAAACGAGTTTGGATCGAATGATTGGAGACTAGGGTGTGTGATTGAGAAAGAATTGAGAATTTTTCTTTATTGATAATGAAGTGAAAGTGCTTTAAAAAATGAGTTTTTTACAATTCCTATATATACTTTTATAAAAGGGGAAATTTTACTACTTGAAAGTATACAAGTTGGACTTTTATATATCTAACCAAATTGGCAGCAAAAAAATGTATGTAAAACAATACAAAAAACTATGGTTTAGTGTTTCTGGATAGAGATTTTCGAATGAATATAGATCATAGATCATAGATATATCATGTGGGTGGATAAGTTTTTCTTGGATCTAAAGGAAAAAAAAGTTTCAAAGTTATCTACTATAAAGTTCTTTATTTTGAAATTTTATGAGTATTCAGCTCCGGAATCGGAAACCGATGGATCCGAATTGACGGATGCGAGATTCAAAATTTTACCAACATCTGGAACTAGAATATAGGTCTGGATCGGTTCGGCTCAAACATTTAAGATGAAAAGTGCGTTTTCTCCATCTCGATCGTTTCAAGACTGTCGAGGTTCAAACATCTTACTACTTGTTAATGTATATATATTTTTTTTTTCATTTTTAGTTTTGTTTCTTCAATTTATATTATAAATTTTCTCGACTTTTCATTTAGTATTTATAGTATGTTTAATGAAAATTACATCGTTTTTCTAGCATAAGCGTGGCCTTTTTAACTTCTAATTGATAATGTTTATTATAAAATGTTTAATTTTTTCTTTCGCAATCTTATCATCGTAAATTAATTGATAGTGACACTTTAAAAAATGGTGAACTTGTTTAACAATATTGGAGTATAACACATCAACAATATATAACTGATTTACGAGATATTGTGCTTGGATGTTTTGTTTTAACACATTATATATTCAGATTACTAGGATGTGTTAGTTTTATGACTCGAATGTTTTATTTTATGTTTATAAACGTTTATGTTTCATTTAATTTTTATAAACGTTCATGTTTCTTAAGAATGGAACCATTTAATATTCATATTATTAATCAAACATATATTTTCACAAAACAAACAATATTGTTTTTTTTAACTATGACATTTCCGTCTCGATTTCAAAATCATATGTGCGAATGAGATTCAGATGAAAAGCGTCTTCCTAAACAAACATCTTTAGACTTGATCGAATGATGTGGCGTGTGTGCCACGTGTCACGACATATATATGACTTGTGAACTTCCATTTCGATACGGGAAAATCATGACATCTGAGCTTACGAAGCCACGTAGACGTGCAACTTGTACGCTATTAGTCAACTTAAGAATGACATGTCACCCACATGCACGCGTTGGCTAACAAGAAACACATGCACTTAAAATAAAGACACATGACATGCTCATATTATGCATTATATTATTGGCGCCTGTTACATAGTCAACTCCTACTATACACCATGCAGCAAAAGAGTTGATAATGTCATAATTTTATAAACAATTTATATAATAAAAAAATGAGCTAGTTAACCCAAAATAAAATTTATTTATTATATTTGGGTCTTCAATTGTCTAACAAATAGATACTACTGCAATGATCTTTTCTATATGTTTATGAGTTTCAGATTGCATGTTCTTACAAGGCATACATTTTTTTATTCAAGAATGGTTTACAATACAAAAATAGTTAGGATGTTTATACGAATGAAAGTTAAGGAGCACAAACACAAATAAATTCAAGTGTATAAAGATTTGCAGCATCCGTTTGGCTTTATTGTATAACCTTTGAAACACATACGTAGTATATATTACTATGGTGTGATTACAAAGATTTACAGCAAGTTAGCAACACACAGAAGCACCACTTAAAATCCTCCTTTTCGGCTTTACACTTGTAACTTTGTAAAATAAATAAAGGGGTTACATTACTTGTAACTTGTAAGTTGTAACATTGTAACACAATCTAAAAAGTGTAAACTTAGTATTCAAGGGTATGATATAGCCTAGCATAAAATAGAATGTGCTGGCTTGTTGCGATAATACATATCCTATTTAAAACTTTTAGATTGAGGAAAGCACAAGCTAGTGTACGTGTGGCTTGTGAATAAAGTATATTCATGAAGGTGACATAAAACTGTTTGCATGATCCATGCAACACAAAAATTCCATTTACTCCCACATGACATAATACAAACCTAATAAAACACTAAAATTAAATTCTCTACAATTCTTTTTTCACATGAATCATGCTTTCTCTCAAAATTGCTCTATCTTGTTGTGCTAAAAATTTGCACCTTACAACTAAATAAAGCACGAGTGTTACGCTGGATGCCGTTTTAACAAGAGCTTGTCAACTCTTCTTGTATTATGAAAATTGTAAAAAAGATAAACTAAACAGTACGTTAGCACCTAGCTAGTAAATGTGTTACCACCCAAAGGATGGTGGAGCTTGGTAGATTACCCAAAGGATCTCGATAGTCTTACTACATGGGGTGACTCGGTACCATTTAATATATTGGAACAATCATGTTTTGATGCGGTTGTTCAAACAACGTGTTGGATCATTTGGAGATATCGAAACCATTTGTGTTTTGATCCAAAGACACCTAGGAAAGACATACTAGGTGAGGAGATTAAATTCATCTCTCATACTTGGATTGTTCATAGACATAGGCATTTTAAATCCAATTGGATTGATTGGATCAGTGATCCCAAAATTGCTTGTAAAAACATGATGTAATCTCGTTTCTCCTCTAGCATATTGCTAGAGTGTTATAAATAAATAGCAGTTAAAAAAAAAAGAAAAGAAAAGATTTTTCTTATCTTAGGTACATGCATGTCAAATCCAACCTTATGATTTGCGTGCAATACTATTTATTTTCTTAACAGCAAAATATATTTAAACCTAGCCAGATCAAATGAAATCCTAATCTCTCCACCAAGACTAAACCTGTGTGATGGTTTTGAATCAAAACATGCATACTCAATTCTGGTATCTTCATATATAATCCATGTTCGTTGTCTGAACAACAACATCAGAACCAGCGATATCCTTTGTTAATGAATAGTTTATGAAGAATATATAGCTAATTTAGGTGTATCACACAACTAACAGCCATACGTTATATGTGAGAAACAGACCATTATATGTGAGAAACAAAGTTGAGATCACTTCATCGACTCCTGTTTTGATTATTAATCTTGCACGCTTTTTATTTTTTTTTATCTTTTATGGAAATCTCCATTTTGAAATATTGTCATGATCAATTACAAAAAACTTAAGTAATATACAAACACTTTGTATGTATGTATCACAGCAAACTTAACGTAGCTTTGTGTATAAAGGAATACCTTTATATATTGAAGAATCAATGTACTTTATCTCCTCCAAAGTTACAAAAAAAAGTGTGCTTTACAATAAAGGAATGCCTATATATTATGATTCTTGTATTCATCGTGTTATTGTATTTTGCCATCTTTTTCAAAGCAAAAAAAAAAAAAAAAAAAACCAAACCTTTCAAAAAAATAAAAATAATAATAATAATAATAAATAAAATAAAAAATAAAAAATAAATAAAAAAATTACAATCAATTAAATAATTCAATCACTTCTACACACATATATCAAACTTAAAAAATTAATAAGACTTCCAAATTTGCCCTTTTTCATACACTCAACCGCAGTACGTAGTATCTAACTTAACCTCACTTTTTCTATAAATAGCAAGCTCCATCTTTATTCCATTAGCAAACCAGCTAGAGAGAGTAAATCTACACAGAGAGACAAAGAGTAATTAAGAAGATAATTATGATGATGAAGATGATCAAAGGGTTTGCACTCTTGGTGTTTATAGGGTACCTTTTCTTATGGGTCATCACACCAACTTATCAGTTTAAGAATAAGTGGCTCGTTACGGTTAGAGCCCACACCACTTCTACTTACTTTGGAACTCAAGGTTTGGTTATAACTCGACCAACGAACATCTTTTTTTTTTATTACATTTCATATGTTTATTGATCATGATCTGCAATGTAATTCACATTTTTTGCTACTGTTTTCGATCAATATATATTCCTAACAATTATATTTTCAGGTCCAACAATGTTGCTATACACATTCCCCGTTTTGTTCATTGCCGTCGTGGCAAGTGTATATAACCATATAAAAAAGAAATCAAACCAAAACCGCGACGAAGGGTATATTAGTCCATTGAGTCAAAAAATTTGTACCTTCATTTTCATCATCATGGTTGCTAAATTTTGTTTTTTTCAAAATTTAGGAAAAAGGAGGCTTCCAGCAATAACTTGATCAGTACAGGGAAAAGGCCAATGATCATCAAAGGTCTAGGGATCGTCTCAAAAATTGAGCTTGCTTTCCTTTTAATGTTCATCGCTCTTCTTATCTGGTCCTTTGTGACATATCTACATGTTAGTTTTGCAAAAATCACCCCTAAATCAGCAGCAAAAAAGGGGGAGGAAGTGTACGTGAATCGATTTCTCTCTTTAGCACTTATATTATTCGACTTTACATCGCATTTTATTTCACTTCATTGACTCGAGATTGTTTTGTTTCACAGGTGGGAATCAAAGTTGGATTCAGTGGCTCTACGGTTTGGGCTAATTGGTAATTTGTGTCTAGCATTTCTGTTTTTCCCAGTGACTCGAGGCTCTTCTATATTATCGTTGTTTGGGCTCACATCCGAGGCTAGCATCAAGTATCACATATGGCTCGGGCATATCGTTATGACCTTTTTCTCTTCCCATGGCGTTTGTTACATCATTTATTGGATTGCAACTAACCAAACATCAGAGGTATTGTTCTATCTCTTTATACATCATTTTTTAAATCTTCTAAAATCCAAAATGTGTAAATTGTAAAAATATTACTGTAGAACTTAAACCCATAAAACACCATTTGATCATGTGGTTATCTGCAATTTCGGACCTTTTGGACAAGTATGTGGCTGAGAAGTTCTAAAAAAAATCAGCCGATAAATTTGGAAAATGATAAGATAAAGTGCATAATGCATAGAATATTTTCCATTATAAAGTCAACTTTTATGATGCTCCTATTAAGACCTTCAACAAATACAATACCTTATACACATATCATGGCATGCATAATCGCAACTTTTCCGTCTTATGCATTATAGTTACAGTCCGAAGCAAAAACAAAATGACTGGTTAAATTACAGAATTATGGTTTTTAGGTAGTATCACGAGTCATGCCACTGTTATATCATAATATCGTTATGTACTTAAGTAAATAATGTTTTTTGGACTTTAGATGTTGAAATGGGCAAAAACCGACGTATCAAATGTAGCCGGAGAGTTGGCTTTGGTAGCAGGATTGATTATGTGGGCGACAACGTTTCCTAGAATTAGGCGAAAGACGTTTGAGGTTTTCTTCTATGCTCACCACATGTACATCCTCTTCATTGTCTTCTTCGTGTTCCATGTTGGCATATCTTACGCCTCCATAATGCTTCCTGGATTCTACCTCTTCATGATTGATCGATTTTTAAGATTCTTACAATCAAAGGGAAACGTCCGTTTGATTTCTTCTCGTGTTCTTCCCTGTGAAACTCTTGAGCTCAACTTCTCCAAAAGCCAAGGTATAGTACAATTGAGCACAAAAATATAAAAAATTAAAATCTGCAAGTACTATTAATTGATAATGGTTATCATGATTTTCTTTATAGGTTTGAGTTTTACACCAACAAGCATCATTTTCGTTAATGTCCCAAGCATTTCAAAGGCTCAATGGCATCCATTTACAATTACCTCAAGTAGTAATTTGGAGCCTGAAAAGCTAAGTGTTACGATCAAAGGTGAAGGAAGTTGGTCTAAGAAGCTCTACCAAATATTATCGTCCCCAAATCCTGTTGACCAACTCGACGTTTCTATTGAAGGGCCCTATGGACCTACCTCAACTAACTTTCTAAGGTAAAATATCCATAAAACGATAACTATAAGTTAGGTTTATTTGCGTATACTAAATCTAGTATTTGTTTCAGGCATGATATGCTAGTCATGGTGAGCGGAGGAAGTGGCATCACACCATTTATTTCGATATTTAGGGAATTTGTTTTCACTACAGAGACCCTAAAATGCAAAGCCCCTAAAATTCTCTTGATAAGTGCATTTAAAGACTCTTCTGATCTCACCATGCTTGAATTGCTCTTGCCCTCATCTGGTGCACCAATGGAATTTACAAAACTAGATCTACAAATCGAGGCGTATGTGACAAGAGAGAAGCAACCTATGGCCAATGATAAAAAATCAATAAGGACCATTTGGCTCAAACCAAACCCATCTGACGCGCCCATAACCCCCATTCTTGGACAAAATGGTTGGTTATGGCTTGGTGCAATTATTTCATGTTCTTTTGCCGTTTTCCTTTTGTCTATGGGATTTTTAACGCGATTCTACATCTACCCTATTGATAAAAACACGAATGAAGTGTACTCATATGCGTCGAGAGCCGTCCTAAATATGTTGCTCATTTGCATCTCTATAATGGTAACATGTAGTATAGGTTTTTGGTGGAATAAGAAGAAAAATGCAATGGACTCAAAGCAAATTCAAAACATGGAGGGTGCCACACCCGTTAACTCACCCAATTCGTGGTTTTACAACGCGGATAGAGAGCTGGAAAGTGTGCCTCAACAATCACTCATTCAGTCCACAAATGTGCATTATGGCGAAAGACCAGATTTAAAGAGTAAGCTCCTCTTCAACATTCTTAAAACGAATCAGTCACGTTATATCTTATATCATATGGTATATAGATTTTACCAAAACTTATAAAAAGAAATTTCTGTTCTTTACAATTTCATAATCAAATATTTGGAAACTAATACTTTATTTCCTTGCAGGAATGTTGTTTGAGCAAAAAGAATCAAGTGTTGGAGTTCTTGTTTGTGGGCCAAAGAAGATGAGGCATGAGGTTGCAAACATATGTTCATCTGGATTGGCTTCAAATTTGCATTTTGAGTCCATCAGTTTTAGCTGGTGATTGGTTTTTGCAACTGACCAAAAATGGCTTGTAATATTTTGTTTTTTGTGTCGTTGACGTACAACCATGTATAGTCACGTACTTCTACTGTTTCACATGTCAAGGGTTCGGTCCGTTTCTGATAAGGGTCTCAAAAGTCGAATTATGTGTTTGGTGTGTAAATGTTCATATATAAATCAATTGTAGAAATACATACATATTGTCAAGTGAGCTAAGAGAGTCAATCTGTCAATTGTCAGAAAGCTTTTATCATAAACCTCACGCACAGACCTACGCTTTAATTGCAGAAACCTTAAGCAAGATTGTAGGTTGCCTCTCATTTTTGCATAAAATTACGATGTATTGATATTTTTGAGTAATCAGCTGAATACAACTTCTAACTCTTGCCCAAAACCAGCATTCCGAGTCTATCTTCTTAATTTACACTGGTAAATGGCAGAAAACTATGTAAATGAACAAAAGATAATTAATGACCCTGAGTCTGTCAACTTATTCAACTTATATCTTATAAAATCTACTCTATTTATCTCGCCTGATTGCATCTTAATGTATCCATCTAAGTATGATTATGTATGTGTATGTGACGGGTAAAAATGGGCAAACTTATAATGTGTAATTAATAGGTTACGCTGACATGGGTTCTTTGGAGATATAGAAACGAGACAGTCTTCGCATCAACAAAACCAAGAAAAGACATGATTCTCAACGACATCATGGCTTATTGGATACTAACTTATTAATCCATGTAAGTCAAGAATATTTAGTGTTTATGTATTTAGAGTCGTGTATGTAAAGTTTATAAGCTTAGGGTCCTAGAATGACAAGAATAAAGGTAATAACCGTTTATTCGGTTATGATAGTTTAGAACCGTTATGTCTGTTTGTAGGTGTCGGTTAATGGGTTATAAATACCCATGTAAACCAAGTCTGTAAAACTAACGATTGTTTTTTATAAAATAAACTTAGGGCCTGTTTGTTTAGTTTTTATATTAAATTCTGTTAAACTAAAGTGTCTGTCTGGATATATGTTGTCTGTATGTAAATGAATAAATTGTTGTTTGTTTTGTATGCTGAATAAAGTGTCTGAATTAATAAAATTATTGTTATACCATTTTATTTGAAATAAGTGATGATTAGTGGTTAAGAAGTGGAAGGGTAAATATGTAAAAGTAGGATAAAAGTGATGACTTAATATAGAGACCCTCATTCTCATGACTTTTTCTAGAAGGTCATCCATTTAAATTAAGCACCAAACAAACACTCAATTAGAGACTTAATTAAATTACCTATTTTACAATTAAGATTCTTTAAGTCATTATCAAACACCACCTTAGTATACTTTTGTATCCAATTGTTCATAGAAAGATTAGAGACTAACAGTTGGCATCAGAGCCAAAGGATTTCAACCACAAAAGAGAAACAGAGACCGATTGATTCAGGGAATCAATCAAGAGAAGAAACCGACCGTGCGCATACCGGTCAATCAAGAAGAGAGAAAGACAGTAAAGAGATTAATTCACACGAATCAATCAAGTGAGAAACACGATTCGATTAAAGACAATATCGAATCAGAGAATTAGAAAAGGAGAAGAGAAATAAAATGTACCGGTTGTGCAGAAACCGCCGCCGTGTGTGTTTTCCGGAAAAGAAAACAGAACACCGATTAACCACCACCAGCATTTGATTAGAAAGGAAAAACCAGAAGAGGGCCCGGCGTCAATTACAGTGGTGCCCTAATTTGTGTAGAAGGAAGGAGGAAGAAGAAAGGCGTATTGTTTTTCTTGGGAACAAAAGCCGCTTCTATTAAAAAAGAAAAGGAAGGCGTGTTATTTGTATTGGAAAAGGAGCCCACAAAAACAGGTTCTACATTTCCAATATTTTTTTCTATTACTAGAATAGATTAAAAGTAAAAAAAAATCGCGTTAACGTTAGAGTTGTTTGAGAATTATTGTGGTTAGATAAGAAAATTTAAGTTCTACTGTTTATTAAGATTATATTGGTTTTAGAAGTTGCATATTACTATTGTGGGTTAGAAAGAAGGATTTAAGTTCGACTATTAGAATTACATTGGTTTTAGAAGAAAATCAAATCGAAAGATATGACGGGAGATAAAAATGAAAACAGAGTTGTTTTCACCACATCGTTTCCATCATATCAATGCCCAGTTTTAAGCAATACAAATTATACATTATGGGCATTAAGAATGAAGAAGATATTAATGGCAAATGGAGTATGGGATTTAGTAGAAGGAACATGTACATCAAAAGAGATTGATGTAAAAATGGATAGTTCAGCGTCAGCATACCTATTTCAAGGGTTACCAGAAGATTTGCAAATGCAAGTTGCGGGATGTGAAACAACAAAAGAAATTTGGGACTCTCTAAAATCCAGATTTATTGGGACAGAAGGTGTACAACAGGCACACTCGCAACAACTTAAATCAGAATTTGAGAGACTTGTGATGAAAGAAGATGAATCAATAGATTCATTTGCTGGGAGGTTGATGAGTATTATTACAAAGGCTGCTACATGTGGATTGACATTTGATGAACAAACAAAAGTACGAAAATTACTGAATGCAGTGCCAGATAAGTTTGTACCATTAGTAGCAACCATTGAAATGGTTGTTGATTTTAAGAAAGCAAAATTAGAGGAGATTATTGAGAAACTTAAAACTTATGAAGAAAGGCTTAAGTTTAGAAAAGGAAGTGATGAAGATAATAGTGAGAAATTGTTGTTCACACGTCAAGGGAATAACAGAAATTATGAACGCAACTATGGAAATGATAGACGAGGAGGTGGTAATCAGACACGAGGAAGAGGCCAAGGAAGATTCACAAGAGATAGTAAGAATGAAGATAATTATGATAGAAACAAGAGAAACCATGGAGATCAAAACTACCATAGGAAAGACTTTAAAGAAATATGAGTGTTATAATTGTCATGAGTTTGGACACTATGCTGCAAATTGTCGAAAACCAAACCGTAGAGAAGAAAAAGCAAACCTTGTGTTCGAAGATGACGAACCAGCACTATTGATGGTTACTAGTAAAGATGAAAAGGATATAACATCCTTAAAAGAAGAACCGAGAGGGAAAGGAATTATCATTGAGAAGGATGAAATTCCAAAAGAAAAATTAGAAGATATGCGATCAGAAATAGAAATTGATTTGAAGAGTAAATTAGAGTTTTGGAAGTTCGAAATGCTTCAAGAGTTAGAGATTGAAAAACAAGAGTTTGAGAAGAAAATAAGAAATAGAGAAATGGCATTTGAGAAACAAATGCAGAGAGAATCAGAGAACCTCAAGAAGTTGAGAGATTGCACAAGCAAAGAGATGAAAGAGTTAAAGACAGTAAGAGAACAGTTTGAGAAAGAAAACCATGGAGTTATTTCAGATAAGAAACTCCTAGAAGAAGAGAGAGTTGACAAGGGCGAATGCAAGAAACATCGAGAGACGCCATCAAGATTTCAGAAGGAAAGCCAGATTGAGAAAGACATCAAGTCAAGAAACAAGAAAGCTGAATCAGAAGATCGTGATACTAGAAGTAGTGTGTTGGAGATTCAAGAGTACGAAACAATACAAATGAAGAAAGTTGGTGACAAAGATGATCAAGTTGAAGAGCAAGACAAAGGAAGTGGAAGCAAGCCAAAGTTCAAAGATAAAGATAAAGGAGCTTGAAGATATCAAAGGCATGGATTAATAAATTAGGGAGGAGTATTGGATACTAACTTATTAATCCATGTAAGTCAAGAATATTTAGTGTTTATGTATTTAGAGTCGTGTATGTAAAGTTTATAAGCTTAGGGTCCTAGAATGACAAGAATAAAGGTAATAACCGTTTATTCGGTTATGATAGTTTAGAACCGTTATGTCTGTTGGTAGGTATCGGTTAATGGGTTATAAATACCCATGTAAACCAAGTCTGTAAAACTAACGATTGTTTTTTATAAAATAAACTTAATATACTTTTTTATCCAATTGTTCATAGAAAGATTAGAGACTAACAAAGCTCAACTCCTACACTTGGATTCAATCTAGTGCAAAAAAATACTCTCTTAGATGGATAGATTGGTTCATTAACCCTTGTAATGCTCTTATGTAATCTTGCTTTTGCCCTCTCCTAGCTCCTTGCTAGGATGGCTCTTTTATTTAAATTTGTTGTTTCAAAAAAAAAAAAGGTTACGCTGACATGGCGAGGAGTTGGCTGATGCTCCACATGATTCATTTAAAACGAAACTTAAAGATATAAAAAGAATTTTGTTTTGTGCTAAACTAGTATGGATTAATGATTGTAAATAAGCCATAAAAATTTATAGAATAACCAAACATTCTGTATCTTTTACTATTCATTTCAGAAAAACTGGTACCACCCTAAAGCGCTCTATGCGACTAGCAATCTTGCACGCCATCTCCATATCCGGCCAGAAACCTCAACCGCGTATGTGGTCTGTATATTGAAGCAGAATGTCCACTCCTCAACCACCCTACACGCTACCCATGTACAAACACTGATCTTATCTTGTCATCCTCAAGAAAGCCTTAATTACAGATCATGTCAAGAACATGTATGTGTGTATCTGTGATATGTGTTTTTTTTGTTTAGTCTTGATTTTGGTTTCTGTTTCAAGTTTGAGGCTTTTCACCTATTATTTTGATTTAGGTTTTGTTTTGCTACTATAACAACCGCTAGGACAGTTAGTAACAAAGTTGTGACACGAATGCTTCAAGCAAAGATATTTAATTCTGGTCAATAATATATATAACTCCTCCAAGATTAGTAATAACAATAGTCGAACCACCAATTATAATGGAGCATTTCAAAGTCAATCATGATCAAAGTGCACGAAACTCTTCCGCTTTGCATGCTAGCTCGTGCGGGAGTCAATTAGTGCGGACATGAATTACGAAAACATGATTTGATGAAAAATGTCGAAATTACTTCGCACAAAGCTTTTTTGTCCGTGGCACAAATGGTTCAGTCAGCTTTTTACAATTTTTAGTTTTTAGAGTTATTTTGATGTTTTCACTCTTTTTAGGAGACTTTGGGAAAAAGTTATAATTATGTTCTGAATCTTTGAATTATTAATGAACTTGTGTGTACGTTTTGTAGAATATTTATGCTCTTGTGACATCCTTGTTTACCACCGTTGAACTAGGGTTTATCAAATATCTTCTCAAATGCGTCATAGTTAACAAAACACACTGTAAGGATCAGCAAGTCGATAATTCTTTGCTTCAAGTGGAAAGTGACGACGATTTTAACTAAAAAAAGTGAAGTTAGATGGTTAGAATATTACGTGTTTTCTATTCCTATATGTATGGTATATATATATTTTTTACCGTAATGTTTAGTTATCCCTTAATTAAACTTTTGCGCAAACACGTTAGTAAATTTAGCTTCGCTTGAAACTTAAGATGCCATGTAGACCTGCAACTTGTGCAATGAATAACTTAAGAGTGACACATCACCCATAGAACACGTGCTGGATGAAAAGAAACATGTCCTTCTAAGTGTTTGACAAAAAAAGAACTGCATGCTCGTATTTCATATTAAGCATTGTATTGGCACCTCTTATATAGTCAACCCTTGCACCAGCATTCAGCAAAAACGTTGCGAATCTTCACCACCAATTTAGGGGAAACTGATCAAGTTGTAGTTTTCTACGTGTACCTTTGTAAGACGATCTAAATAGTGAAAACTTATTATTTAAGGATATATTATGATTTCACCATTTTTACCAAAAGGAGAAAGAAAAAAAAGATATGTTATAGCTTTAAAGAGACTGTAGGCTTGTGGCGATAGTACATTAGTACGTATCCCAGTTGAAACTTTTAGAGTGATACACCGTGCATAGCTTTTAATGCATGAATTAAATTAATTATAAGAGAATACAAAGATTTGTGAGTGAAGTAATCAGGAGAGTTGACATAAACCTGTTTGCACGATCCATGCAACACAAAAATTCCCTTTAATTTACTGATCACACATGACATAATACAAACGTAATAAAAATTGAGATTAAATTCTCTCCTCAATTCTTTGTCTCACATGAATCATGCTTTCATCAAAATTACTCTAAGTTGGAAGCCGTCTTTGATAAAAGTTTGTCATCTTTTCTAGCTTGTTTATGAAATAGTTTGCAAATTGCAATATATAAGTTAAACGGCTTATTATTTTAACTTTTACACCTATGTTACGGTATTTTAGGGTAGGCAAATATTGTTCGACAACAGCTAGTTAAATTACTGAATTTAGAGCTTATTATTTAAAGCTCCTTGTAGCAGATTATGAATTACCAGTAGTAGCTTATTATTTTGAAAGGAAAAAAGCTATAAATTCATAACGTACTTTACAAAAAAAAACTCATTATGCTCTATCTACTTCACTTATTGTCATAATACATAACCGTTTTCAAATTATTCGGTTATTTTCTGTCCGTTTTTATCCGTTTTCATTTTAATCTGTCCGGATAAAAACAGATAAAAACCGTTTTTATTATCCACGTCAAAACGGTTTTTATTCGTTTTTATCTGTTTTTATACGGAAATATTAAAATGAAAACGGATAAAAATAGACGATTTACGAAAACGGATAAAAACGGACAGGAAATAACCGAATAAAATGATAAAATGAAAACGGTTATGTATTATGACAATAAGTGAAGTAGATAGAGCATAATGAGTTTTTTTGTAAAGCTATCATGAACACTCTCTTCTAACTATCTAAGCTCTCGGGAAAAATCCTAGAAGCGTGCATGTGTCAAAATTGAATAATTTTCTAGATTACATGCATGTCATGAGATGCAACGCTAAATATCTTCATAACATATAAGCATATATGGTAACAAAATATATATATATGTTTGCTAATTATATTAAGGTGTATCTCACACAACAAACCATCACGTACGTACATGTGATAAACAAATTCGAGATCATTTTAGTCTAAGTCATCGATCAATTATATTTGTATGATTTATATATCTTGCAAGAATTTATATCTCTTGGGAAATTTCCATGATGAAAAAATTGTCATAACTACAAATTAAAAAGAGGAAACCCGAAGGCTAGTATGTATTCATAACAATTGTAATAGGTATATATGTGTCACAATAATCTTACACTTCTCGTACACGTACAAGAATACGATTAAGTGTGCATAAAAATATATATGTAGGCTATCATATAGATGAATCAAGGGATAATTATCAAGAAATGCCGCCGATTTGTCATTTTTCCAAGTTCTGTGTTGCTATATATATATATATATATATATATATATATATATATATATATATATATATATATATATATTTTTGTGCAATATATAATTATGTATACATTTGAATTCCATCTATTATGTACATTTTATGACCATGTTACCCTTCCATTTATCAATCCTCTTATTTCTTGTCACATGCTATACATACTTTATTCACACGCATATGTCAAATATTAAAAAATGATGGACTTCCAAATTTCCCCTTTCTCATTCTCAATCTCCAACTATATCTCACTTCTATAAATAGAAAGCTTCATCTTTATTCCTTAAGCAAACCAACTAGAGAGAGAATATTGGAAAGATAGAAAGAGTAAGAAGATGATTAAGATGATCAAAGGGATTGCACTATTGGTGTTTATAGGGTATCTTTTCCTATGGGTGATCACACCAACTCATGTTTATTATTCAAGGTGGCTCGTTAAGGTTGGAGTCCACACCACTTCTACTTTCTTCGGAAATGAAGGTTTGGTTCTACCTAGTTATGCAACTACTATATCATTTTGTTTTTCCATTCGATTTGTAAAGTTAACATAGCTAGTTTGTAACTTTGCACAAGCTTAAGGGAAACAAGTATGATTTTTGAGCTAGCTAGACAAGTATGATTTCATTAAGGGCCCGTTTGGTTTGTTGCTAGGAATCACAATGGGTATCGGATTTGGTATGGGGTAGAATGACAATGGTTATAAAAAAGTGTATCATTACGATTGTTTATGTTTGGATGACAAAATATGGAATGAAAAAGTGTATAGATATTTGAGTTTTGTAGTGGAAAAAAGAGGGGCCCGCAGGAATGGATTTCATAGACACCAAATAGGTGTGTAATGAGTCTATGGCTATGATATACTCATTTCATTCCTGGGCCGACTAAACAAACACCTTTAATCGGAATGAAATCCATAGACTCATTCCGATAGGGCCATACCAAACGCACCCTAACTCTTTTATTTACTTGATTTTTTTTTTTTTTTTTTGGGTAAAGGGGTACCCCTGGTAAAATTCATTACCCATAAAAACATTTAAGTACATAGGATGTGAGTGATTCCCACATCAAAACCCGTTACAAAGACGGGAACCAAACGCACCAAACGTGCTTCAAACCATAACTAGCATAAGAAAGACAAGTCAATCTTATGAACACTAAAAAAGGACAAGAAGTAAATCTAACGTTTAAACTGACCTTGAAAATCCATCGCATCACAGAATGCGCGTTGTTCCGGAGATAAACCTTGAAGGTCATAAGTGTCATAAAAATCATAATCTTCATCCTCGTGTAAGCTACGATCATATGCACCTCCACTAGTCATAAACTGAGATGTCTCATCATAAACATCTTCTACTTCATCATCACTATCACTATCCGAAATAACCAAATTCCCAACCTTAGAAAACGGATTACATATACTCCTTCCCACGTGTCCTACATTAGCCTTATTTTGTATAGGAAGCGGCTTCCGATTATCACCCAGGAGAATTTACTTGAATTCTCCGGAACCTGCTTAATGAAAAGTGAGACATATTATATTTAACTGCCTCGCCTCATTATCTTTGAGTCTAATTTGCGTGTCACAAAGCGTGCGTATTCCGTGTTAAAGGGTGAGTTAGTCTATCATAAGTGGAAAAATAAAACGCTTTTTATGTACTTCAAGTAAGATACATTACTAGCTAGTCTGTTTGATTATCATGATATTGGAAAGCAAAGAAAAAAAACGTACTAATTAGTTACATCTATATATGTTTTTTTGGTCCTTCCTAGCTAGTTATTCTTCTTCGATTCATTAGATGTGAATTTTGTTCAGGTACAACAATGTTGCTCTACACACTCCCTATTTTGTTCATGGCCGTCTTGGCAAGTGTATATCTCCACTTAAAGAAACAATCAAACCAAAATCGCGACGAAGGGTATATTAGTCATTACAGTCAAATATTTTAGTTCATTTCAATGATTCCAAGATACTAAGTTTTATTTTTTTTCAAAATTTAGGAAAAAAGAAGGTAGCAACGATAACCTGAGTGTATGGAAAAGGCCAATGATCATCAACGGTCTAGGAATTGTCTCAAAAATCGAGCTTGCTTTCTTTTTAATGTTCATCGCTCTTGTTGTCTGGTCTTTTGTGACATATCTACATGTGAGTTTACCCAAAATTACCAAAGAATCAGCAGCAGAATGGGGAGAGGAAGTGTACGTGGATGGATTTCTTTCTTTAAGTCTTTATTAATTAGTTGACTTTACATCGTATTTTATTTCACTTTATTGATTTGAGATTTTTTGTTTTGCAGATGGGAATCAAAGTTGGCTACAGTGGGTCTAACATTTGGGCTAATTGGTGATTTGTGTTTAGCATTTCTGTTTTTCCCGGTGACCCGAGGCACTTCTATATTGTCATTATTTGGGCTCACATCCGAGGCTAGCATCAAGTATCACATATGGCTCGGGCATATTGTAATGACCCTCTTCTCTTCGCATGGCGTTTGTTACATTATTTGCTGGATCGCAACTAATCAAACATCAGAGGTATTTTTCTCTCTTTATATCTCATTTTATATATTTTCTAAGATCCTAATACGTAGGTTTACAATATATTAAAAAGTAAACCTCTAAAATACCTTTGGCTCATGTGGACAAGTATATATGACCGAGAATTGAAGTTCTGAAAATATTTGCCCGATAAATTTTGAAAATGATAAGATCAAGTGCATGATGAGTAGAATATTTTCCACAATTATAGACCAATACGTTAAACTTCTCTCTTAAGATCTTCCACAACCAAAATGCCTTTATGGTGGTCATGTATTCATATCATGGCATAACGGCAACTTTGACAGCATTAGTTACAGTCACAAATTGAGGTTGTAGCTTTTAAGATGTTAAAAAGTAGAAAAGGTTACAATGTCAATTGTAGTTTCTTTTAAGTGGTATCATGGAACTATCATATCATGATATATCTATATACTCAATTAAATTATATTTCATGATGACTTTAGATGTTGAAATGGGCAAAAACTGACATATCAGTTGTAGCCGGAGAGTTGTCTTTAGTAGCAGGATTGATTATGTGGGCGACAACGTTTCCAAGAATTAGGCGAAAAATGTTTGAGGTTTTCTTCTATACTCACCACTTGTACATCCTCTTCATGGTGTTCTATGTGTTTCATGTTGGCATATCTTCCGCCTCCATAATACTTCCTGGATTCTATCTCTTCATGATTGATCGATTTTTAAGATTCTTACAATCAAAGGGAAATGTTCGTTTGATTTCCTCCCGTGTTCTTCCTTGTGAAACTGTCGAGCTCAACTTCTCCAAAAGCCAAGGTACAGCTGAGCACAAAAATATTTAACATAAATGTTTTTGGAAGTATTATTAAGTGATAATGTTTATCATCATTTTCTATTATAGGCTTAAGTTTTACACCAACAAGCATCATATTCGTTAATGTCCCAAGCATTTCAAAGGCTCAATGGCATCCATTTACAATTACCTCAAGTAGTAATTTGGAGCCTGAAAAGCTAAGTGTTATGATCAAAGGTGAAGGAAGTTGGTCTAAGAAGCTCTACCAAATATTATCATCCCCGAATCCTGTTGACCAACTTGGCGTTTCCATTGAAGGACCCTATGGACCTAGCTCAACTAACTTTCTAAGGTAAAATGTCCAGAAGAACAATAACTTATAGTTTAGGTTTATTTGTGTGTACTAAATCTAGTATTTGTTTCAGGCATGATATGCTAGTGATGGTAAGCGGAGGAAGTGGCATCACACCATTTATTTCGATATTTAGGGAACTTGTTTTTATTACAGAGACATTAAAATGCAAAGCTCCTAAAATTCTATTGATAAGTGCATTTAAAGACTCTTCTGATCTAACCATGCTTGAATTGCTCCTGCCGTCCTCTGGTGCACCGGTAGAATTTACAAAACTAGATCTACAAATCGAGGCGTACGTAACAAGAGAGAAGCAAACGGTGGCCAACGATAAAAAATCAATAAGGACAATTTGGCTCAAACCAAACCCCTCTCACACTCCCATAACCCCTATTTTAGGGCAAAATGGTTGGTTATGGCTCGGTGCAATTATATCATGTTCGTTCATTGTTTTCCTTTGTTCTATGGGACTTTTAACGCGGTTTTACATCTACCCGATTGATAAAAACACGAACCATGTGTACTCATATGCATCGAGAGCTTCCCTAAATATGTTGCTCATTTGCTTCTCTATAATGGTAACATGTAGTATGGGTTTTTGGTGGAATAAAAAGAAAAATGCAATGGATTCGAAACAAATTCAAAACTTGGAGGGAGCGACACCTGTCAACTCACCTAATTCATGGTTGTATAACGCGGATAGAGAGCTCGAAAGTGTCCCCCGACAAACACTACTTCAATCCACAAACGTGCATTATGGTGAAAGACCAGATCTTAAGAGTAAGAACATCTTCAACTTTCTTTGAATAATATAAGTTGTGTTTTATCTTTCTATATATCACTGAAGCTTATTTTATATAATCCAATATCTTTAAACTAATAACTATAAATTTATCTTCTCCTCTTCTTGTAGGAATGTTGTTTGAGCAAAAAGAATCAAGTGTTGGAGTTCTTGTCTGTGGGCCAAAGAAGATGAGGCATGAGGTTGCAAACATATGTTCATCCGGGTTGGCTTCAAACTTGCATTTTGAGTCCATCAGTTTTAGCTGGTGATTTGATTTATCAACTTACCAAAGGTTGCCTGTAACGGATTTCTTATTTTTGTGTCGTCTTTTAACATTCCATATGTCAGGGGTTCGATTCACCTTCTGATAGGGGTCTCAAAACTAAAAATATGTGTTTGCGTGTATTGTATGAGTCGAAGAGAAGGGTGTAAATCATCCTTTTGTGTGTAACCTTGTGATACCGAAATAAACGGTTCTTTTTTACGGCAGTAAGTAATTGAATAATTTCACCACAAAACAGCATGCAATTCTACACAGTGTATTAGCTGCATCTTCGCACATTAAAGTGTGTATAATTTTATACTCCACACTTTACTCGTGTGTATGGATAGCGGGTGTTAAAAAATATTTTGAATCGCCACACTTATTTTCGTGAATATACAAATAGACTCTTCACACTAGTTAAAGTGGAGATAATTCAAAAGTCCACACTTTGAAGTGTGAACAAACAAGAATAAGCTGCACTTTATAAAATATGGATAATTATTGAAAAGTCCACACATAGAATTGTGAACAAACTAAAGAAAGCCAAACAAAAAAACGGATAAATTAAGAAAGTTCACGCTTGAAAGTGTAACAAAATTATATAATGCTATTGACATAAAAACTCATTATAACCTTTTGGATATTTTATATCCATATTTTAAACCTCAATATCAATATCATTGTTACTACACAAATTTCAAATTTAAACCTCAATACCACTGGTAATTCATTGCATATGACATATATTATAAAGGCTACATCGTATAAACCGGATTCAACCATAAAATCATAAGATACTGCCAAGAACTGTATTACATTGAACTATTAAAGATCAATAGTAATTGGTGCTTCATCAGTTACTCTAGCAACTACAATTCTGCAAACACAACCTTCACCGCCTGAAATATGAAATTCAAATGTCATAAACATGAAAGGGGGCAAAAAAATAAGATGTAAAATACGAGTTTAATTATAAAGTGTATAAAAATTATTAACCGAAGCATATGGACAATTAACTTAAGCCTTAATACAACCTGCAAACTACGGAACCAAATGTTGAAACTGAAGAAATTTAGAAACAAATACACAAATCTTGAATTGTAATCCAAATTTTTATTAAATCAACCACAAACCCAAAATAATATCAAGACCTGATCTCAATCAGTCTATACAAACAACCAGAGACTTAAACCAACAAAACTTAACCAATATCCTCCACTGCTACTCAGATGAGGATCTATTATATATCTTAACAATAGTTCTATTACAATCAGCAATAACACTAAACAATGAATCATAAGCTTAACAACTTGTAAAGAGAAGAGGGTTTGTGAATTGAGAGAGAAACTTATTAATCTGATCTAGGGTTATGATCATAGAGAGAGAAGGTTCCAACTTAGAGCAAGGGGTGTGGAGTGCGTTGATTCTCGCCGAATCCAACGTGGCTCCTCGCCACTTTTTTTCTTTCCTCGCCATGACACCATTGTGGTTCGCCACTTTGGTTTTCGCCATTCAAACGAAGAACAAAACGACAATATCAAATACTTACCGTTTGTTTTACAACGGCTACTCTTTTATTTAAAATGAGGGTTAGTGGGGCCCAAATGAAGAGAAGTGGGTAAGTTGTGATTGGGGGGTATTTTTTAGTTAGTGTGTTGGAGTGATGTGAAGGTGAGGTGACACACGTGGGGCCCAAATGAAGAGCTTTGGGCAAGTCATGACACCCCTTGCTCTTATATAGTCCAGCTTCAACTAGTTTCGACACTTGTGAACTTCAGTCCTTTTACTTTAACTCTTCTGTCTAATCATGCCAAACAACTATCTCAATACAAAACTGAAATTACAAATATGCATAATAGTCTCTGAACATATATAAACCAGAATAAGATTATATTTTCATCAGAAACACTAATTGTTAATAAAAAAATTGAAAAATTAAACATGAAGTGCTTTGAACCAACCCTTTTTACCCTTACAATATTCACTTGCCCGGACTCAAGTTGACTAGTTATCCGATCTGTATGACCTGCCCGTTTCTCCTACATTCAATTTCTGCATAGATACAACAAATAGGATTTTTAAAATACTGTTCATTAAGCTTGCAGAGCTGATCTTTCCCCCCTAAACAATAAGATAATCAAAACTATATTAAGTTTAACCAAACACTAGAAGTTGATTATCTAGGACTTAAAATGAATATATCGATAGAAACTCGCATCCAACACCACCTAAGCTAATTTTCCAGGATTGTATAAGGTGTCTAATACTTGAGCAAACACTCGCACACATGAACCCTCGCTTTACACAGTTTAATGAGTTTATACATATAAAATAAGTACATGATCATATACAATCTTCGCTTAAACCAAAAAAAGAGCTGGAAAAACATATAAAATCAAGTTAAGAGCCTGAATAACGATGGAATATTAAGCAGAAAGGAGTTGCATCACAAACCTATGTGTTTGATATACGAGTAGCAAAAAATTCTGGAAGCGCGGTTTTAAGCTCTCCAAAAAACATATTAATTTTTTTTTCTATCGTCTTAATTTGTCTTATTTATATCTCTATTTGTTTACTTTGAGCAGCAACTTTGATCAACAAAATTCGACTTTTACTTGATACATTTTGACGTCTCATTCGTCTCAAATCGTAACTAATTTTTGATCCTCAAATCATAGATACAACTTTGACCTATTGATTCCTAAACAAGAATCATCATAATACTTATAGAGATGGCAAAAAAAAAACCCATAGCCGATGGATACCCGATTTGAATGGGGGAATTCCCGAGTTGACCCGAGATGAGGACGGGGATGGGGAATCCCCATATTATGAAAGTGGGGATGGGACGAAGATGGGGATAGTACAAATCCCCAAACCCGACCCCAAACATTTGAATACATAAGTATATAAAAAATATATGTATATCATACAAGATTTACATGTATCTGTTTGGGAGTATTTGCATGTATATTTGTATTCATATGCGATATCTAAATAATCAAATATCGTCAAAAGTATAAGTACTAACTACATATTACTCAACTAACGTTTTGTCTAATAGACACATACAATGCACATTATTTTTATATTATATTTGATGTTTTAATATTTGCGACGCTTTAAAGCTGAATTGAAATTTTAATTAATCTAACGATGTACGCTATACGTTTTTTGAGACATTATATGCGTCAAATTATTCATATTTTCGAAGAGTTTGTGCAAATTTCATGTTTATTTCATTAAGGATGGAAAATCCCCGAATCCCCACGGGGATCCCCGTTGGGATGGGGATGGGGATGAGGATGTAAAACATTTTCACGACGGGGATGGGGCCGAGGATGGTAATGGAGAGTAAGAAACGGGGATGGGGATGGGAAATGCGATCCCCGATATTCCCCGCCCCGTTGCCATCCTTAAACACTAATCATTTTCTCAAGATCAATGGTTTCTGAATTTCTGACCTCAAATAAATTGTTTGCAAAATCTGCTTTCGCTTAACTCTAGAACATTAAACAAGCATTCAAGTTCATCTTATTTTACATTTATATCTATTTTTTACAAAACGAAATCGGTTTTAAGTATTTTATTACTAAAATATCATTGTATAAGTTT
Organism: Chrysanthemum seticuspe; assembly: GCA_019973895.1. NCBI lineage: Eukaryota > Viridiplantae > Streptophyta > Magnoliopsida > Asterales > Asteraceae > Chrysanthemum > Chrysanthemum seticuspe. The sequence continues at coordinate 44,983,518 of BPTQ01000007.1, forward strand.
GATTGCATTGTTTATGAATTTGAAGACTTTTTATAAATCGTTAGTCAATATGTTAAAGTGAGAAGTCAAACTTGAAGTTAAGTATTTATTTATATGTGTTTGGTTTAAAAAGTGGTATGTGGCCTAAACCTTAACGATAGGACTTGTGGCCTGATTGTAAAAGATATACCAAATTTTTATATGAGATTAATATCTCATAACTTCCACAACATTCTGCCACCTCGTGGCTTTTGTGTATTAGACGAGACTAGAAGGGTACCCGCGCAATGAGGCGGCGGGTACCCGATGACTATTTTGTAGCGAACAAATGTTTTGAGGTGGTGATGTGATGAGATGGTGGTGACAGCGGCGGCGATAAGTATAGTTATATGTGTTTGCTTACCCGTTTAGTGAATTCGTTTCACAACACTTCGAATGTATATGTGTTAGTTGTAAGTGTTTGTTTGGGTTACCCGTAACTTTCACGCGACATCATTATTCCCGCATATAAAAATACCCTCGCAATCTCTTACGCGTCAAACACTCCCCCAAAAGTATATGATTTTGACGAATCAAGATTATATTGATTGGAATAAATGAAATAAAGGTTAAAGTTGTAAAAATTTGAATTAAAATAAAATAAACCCACTAAAAATATAAAAACTAAAAACTCACAAAAATATATTAAAATGGATGTTGAATTAAAGAGCATAAAATTTTAGAAAATATGGTGAAATTAGATTATAATATAAATAAGTAGATAAAATGATATTTTAATTTGAAAATAAAGATGAATTTTTAGTTGAGAAGTGACACATGTCATTTTATAATTGGAGCTCCTTATCTTAATTTTTGGTGATTAGGAGTTAGGCTTGGAGTTTGTTAGAAGTTAAGCTCGGAGTTTGTTAAGAAGTGACACATGTCATTTCATGATTGGAGCTCCTTATCTTAATTTTACATGCATTATAATATATCTTTCCATAATAAGCAAGTAAAAAAGTCTGAATTTTTAAGCCTTCTAATTTTAGAAGGCCTAAATGCATTATAAAGTAGTATAGATATAGGAAAAGGAAGCGAAGAGCTTGAATTTTCAAGTGATCATTCGGTGATGAATTAGTGTTCTAATCCAAGAATTAAGTTCCTATCAATCATCCTTACAAGTAAGTGATCCCTAATTCTTGATTTAGTGGTATTTTTAGGTTAGGGTTTATATAGATTAAATTGGGAGTTTTGGGTAAAAAGGTTTTGACTTAAGTGAGAAACTTATTCATGTTAGTGGGTTAAGTCCATTTAATAGGTATTGATTAAATTGGTGATTTTGGAGGTTTTATCATATGATCATGATATGATCATATGCATGTAAGAAATAAGTTTGAGTATGTTAATGGGTAAGATTAGGCTTCTTTATTACTATGCATCTGAGAAAATGATAAGTGTTAATGATGATTCTTGTATAGGAATCAAGAGGATTTGGTGATAGCATCCTCTGGTAAATAGCGATGGATTGAGGTAAGTAATTTGGTTATAACATGGTGTTATATTGACTTTTTCATATTATGTGTTTTGTGTATGATTGTGACAAGGGTATAGACGGCATTGGTTTAGTATGCTTCAACAAAGGTTAGAATGATGTTAGTTGGTCATAACTAGCTAAGAATGTGGTTAGCCTTGTTGTTATACTAGTGAAGGTATGTGAGGGTTTTTTATGAGGTTTTTTTTAGGTTTTTTGTGGCGGGTTTTGTGTGAGGTTTTTGTGTAGGTTTTACTTGTGGAGGGTTTAGATATATGAATTGGTCAATTTAAAAGTATTTTAATAAAGTGTTTATCCTCTCAAAAATTGCAACGCTAGTAGCAATTTTTGAAGTAAACCCACTTGGGTAAAACATTAATATGTCTAAGAAACCGAAAACAAGTTTTACATAAGACCCATTTGACAATAATAATACCATTTATATTTTTTAGTGTTTATAATTCTTATTAGAAATGAATCAAAGAATTGCAAAGTATACTTAAGGAACACTATCTGAATTAAATGACAAACGAAATTCTCCTAAAAATGAATCAAAACTTAATAGCTTACTTATGATTCAAAGAGAGGAAGTTTCTATCACTATAATACAGTTGTATTATTCATTTTTGTAAATAATCTCTACCTCATACTTTACAGACTTTGTGTTTATATAGGTAGGTAAAAGTAAAGCCACATGTATGCGGTAGGTTATGTGCCAACTATCTGCTGGAAGAGTACATCTTTCTACCTAGTGTTTCTGTATGTACCTTTAATTCCAAAGTACTTTAGTGTCACTTTTTTAGCAACCACTTTTATACTTATTTGACTTCTTTTAGGAACCACTTTGAGATAGTATATTGAGTCAGGGAGACTTTGTCAGATTTGAGTTACTCAAATTTTGTCTTATAGCTCAGGTACTTTACTTACTGATACCGCATCAGTGAGGTAAAGTATATCTTCAGTTGGTCTTTGACGTCAAAGGTTTGTTGTTGATTGAGCTTTATACGACACTCCTTGAATGTAGTAAGTTTGCTCATCGATTCTCATCAGCAAGTAACTTACTCACTGATTCTCATCAGCGGTAACTTACTCACTGATTTCAGTGAGTAACTCAGGCTGTTTTATATTCAAATACTTGTCATATACAATTGGGTCAAATTTTGGCCGAACAATATGTTTTGCTCTTTTATTGAAAATAGGAATGTTATCTAAGTGTCTACATAGTTAAAAAAAAATCAACCAGTTCACATACAGTTTTGATTTAAAACAAATTCAATGGCTTTGTTTTAGTTAAAAACAATCTGATCGGGTTCCAAGTAGTTGGAATGGATCATACAAAGGAAAATTTTAGGTTTAAGTTATGTGATTTTCTCAATTGTTTGTTTAATTATGATACGTATATTCCAAATATCGATCACTCGTCTCATAACTGAACTTTTATCTTTGTACTAATATGCCATTTTAATCAAGTACACATATTATAATGAAACATTTATTTAAAAAAATAATGTGTACATCAGCAATCAATTACTGAATTTTTTTTAATAGCATTAGATATTTTTTCACGACAAGTATATTATGTTATCTAAAAACAAGCATGAAGAAAAAAGGAACACACAATCGCAAAGCATTAACAAAGAAAGTCACCCAAAATAACTACACTATAACAAAACGCCTAAAACCTTAAGAAACAAACAACAAACTAGCTCAACCCCCGACAACACTTCAAAGGTGGCCTAGTGGAAAAATATTTGTGACTATCATTACTAAATGTGAAGAGTCTCAAACTCAATTCCTCTTAGATGTAAATAACGGTGAAGTAAACAAAAAAAACTCTAATATTGTAATCTATTTTAAACTTTGGCTCAAAATATAATAATACTTTTAGAGAAAAGTTATTTTACATACTAAGGGTCCGTTTGGTTTGTAAATAGGTTTAGGATTTGAATTTGGATTCGGATTCAAATTTGGATTTAAGTTTCGATTTAGAGAGAGAAAATATATTATTGTATATAAAAAAATTTAATTTATAAACTAATAAAAAATAATAACTTATTTGAAAATAAAAAAATGAATAATAAAATATACAAATACACTACGTTTGTGGCTAAAAATCAAAGATTGGGCTGTTCAAAAAAAAAAAAAAAAAAAAAAAAAAAAGAATCAAAGATTGCGCAATAAGGGACCCATTATGTTGAGAAAAGACAAAATGAAAGATCATTTTATTTTGATACCGGGCACATATGCACTAGTATGAGATTTTTAAATTTTTGATTACTTGATAGTTGATACTCAATTTACGAGCCCACTGAACAACCAAACAATTTCTTTTTACCTTCTTTCGTTTGAACCCACACCAAAACCTGAACCAAACGGGCCCTAAACTTTTCTTACATACCAAATGACTCATCTCCACCATCCATCTAAAAAGAAATCAATGACGGAGATTAAAAGCATTTTATTATTTCACATATTTTTTTATAATTTAAATATCTCTTAAACCGTTAATCGTTAAGCAAAAATAATTATACCATCGCGACGAGCATTTAATTATCTTTTTATAGACGGGCACTTTGATATACTTTCAAAAAAAGAAAAAAACTCGTTTGCTTCACGTTTTTTCGTTTTTCTTCGAAACTGGAATTTGCATGAAATATCATATATGATTTAACACTAATTTAAAGATCACATGTGATATTAGTGTTAAATCACATATGATATGTAATATCATATGTGATACTAGTGTTAAATCATATATGATAAATCACATATGATATACATATCATATATGATTTAACACTAATATCACATGTGGTATTCAAATTAGTGTTAAATCATATATGATTTTTTCATGCAAATTTCAGTAACGTAAAAAAACGAAAAAAACGTGAAAAACACGAATTTTTTTTTTTTTGAAAATATATCAAAGTGTCTATCTATAGAAATATAATTAGATGTTTGTCGTAATGGTATATTTTTTTTCGTTTGACGATTAACGGTTTGAAAGATATTTATATTTGAAAAAAAAAAGATAAAAGTGGTTTTTTTTTTTAATTGTTGTGATTAATCTCATCCATTAGATTTAATAAAAATGAATTATAAAGATTGATTTGTAAAAAAGTTTTTATCCCTCAAATGATCTTAAATCATTTTTTATTGTTTCTTAAAATAAGGTCATTTTAATATTTAATTATTTTTTTTGCACTCTCCCTACTTCCAAACCTACAGACCTATCCAAAGTCCATCATCTCAAAATAATTTTCTTCACTAGAAGAGGTACTCCATACTTTTTGTATGCATCCTTTAGTAGTGCACTAATAAATTTCTTGTAGCTATGTTTCTATCACAAATTGTTTGTGTACATGCTTTAGAAATTTCAAAATGTGAGGCTTCTCAGGGTTGTCTCATGATGTGCCACAATTACTTAGTTGGCCCCTTAAACACGATAGCAATGTATCTGTTGCATTAATTAATAATACACAATTTAGTATAAGCAAGGCTGTCAAGATCGCGATCCCGCGTGGGATCGTTTTTGTCTTTGCAAGATCGAGATCGTAGGATCAGATCGCGATTCTGCGATCCTACCAATTTGTTATAGTTTGTAAACAAATGATAAACGAGTCAAACTATTTTATGTTTCTACTCAACGTCAAAGATAAATTCATATAATATCCTCTTGAAAATGAAAAAGTTTAAATTTCAAACACCAAAATAATGGTAACACAAGAAATCAAGTTTCAAGGAAACAAACGTTTCATTAGTGGCATTTCAAAACATACCCTTTGATTAGTTTAATCACAATGAAGTAAAGTAAATCGAATTATTGAACACTTTTAGACTATAATCTATTTAGAAAAGTAGAAAACTAGCTATAAACTGTAATCTATTTAGAAAATGAAATAACAGTTGTTTACTTATTAGACATTAGTAAAACACATGTTTGTTTTTTGGCCTAAGCAAGTGAGATGGACTTAAAAAAAAAAAAAAAAAAAAAAAAAAACTCGGATCGCGTGACGATCTTACGTGCGATCCTACGATCTTACTTACGATCCTACTACATATGCGATCCTACCACGATCCTACACGATTTTAGCTAGTAAACACGTAAACTCGTACGATCCTACGAGTTTACATGCGATCTTGACAGCCTTGAGTATAAGTATCTATAAACGTTAACATAATGGTACCAATGTGACTTATAGACACACCACCTTTTGTTAGGGTATCACACTCCTAGTATTCCTGGAAAAGAAAATTTGAGCGGAGCATTCTTGGAACGTTTGTTCAGCTTTATCAATACTATTCCATTAAATCGATATGTGTTGTGCAAATTTGAACCGGAATATAAATACTTCAGAGTTCAAAACTCGTATTATGTCACGCTAAATTATGTAATATCAGTTTACAGGTTCCAAAAATATCATACTCTAATTTATAAGCTGAGTATATATCAGCTACAACTCAATGCACGACAATTATATTTTTATACGGAAACAAATTTTGAAACTTAAGTAAAAATAGTAAAAAATAACCCATGTTTCCTCTCGCTTTCGGCGAATTCAGCAATTAAAGTAAAAACCCTAATTTTCTTCAATTCACTTTATTCTAATTCGTTTAAATGATTTTTAACCGTTAGATGCATTAGTATTGGTCATTGATTAATCTTGGGGTTATTCATTGGCTGATTTAATGGGTTCTAATCGGTTTAGGGTTATTTATTCGGTTAGCATTTCAGTTTTTTTAGAGTTTTGATTCTAAGTTGATGATTCGTGTTGGGTTATGCTTATTGCTAATTATTTGTTCTTGTCCTATATCAACTGGGAATCCATTCTTTCTCAAATTTAATCGTTTGACTAACTTTTGAGGTTCAAATTCATCTAATCGATTTTAGGGTATTATATCAAATATTTTTTTATTAATATTTTAGGGTATTATAATGTTATAGAGGGAGCAATACGATGGCGTTTTGCCATCGTAGTATTATTAAAAAAAATATATTTTTTAGCCCAAACACAAGCCCAAAACATAGACCTAAAATAAGTTAGCCCAAAACTAAAATTTACAAATTAGACCTCAAGATATGTAATGATTTGCGAAATCTGCCTTGAACTTTTTGCTATTACAATTTGTTTTATATAACAAATATTATTTATCAAATATCTAACATATATTTAACGATTTGTATAAAAAAATTAATATACCGCTGGGAAGGCCTTTGGATAATGAGCAAAACGAGCCAAATATTGATATACTTTTGCCATACGTACGATTTTATAAAAAATGTTAACGAACTTACCAAATACTTTTAAGAACAATATTAGAATTTGTTTAAACTACAATTGTCAAAGACGTACAATTCTAGGAAAATTTGAATTATAAATATGTAACAAAAATCTAACGAGCTTTTTAATAAAAAAAAATATAGCTACAAACGAAGCGAGGCAAATATTCATATGTTTTTTATATGTGTCGATTTCTTTAATAACAGAGCCCAATATTGATATACTTTTAACTAACGAGCAAAAAAGCCCCGCCAGAACTCGTGGGTGCAATTTTTCTCGTTCAAAGTTAAGAATATACATTTTTGAACAAAAAACATTGTTCAATACACCTGTTGATTACCGTATTAGTGAATGAGAAAAGTTATCTACAGAACATAATTATTTTAAAGAACAAATGCTTCAATCTCCCCATTCAATCCTCTTAAATCTAATGGTGTAGATTAATTTTACTTATTAAATTAATAAAACACGGAAGAGTATTTTTGTAATTTTTCTACTCCACCTAACACCCCACCATTCCTAATTTCTCACACTCGCACTCACTCCACACATATTTACACACTCTCTTTATCATCAAAAACACACACAAACCACCATCACCGATCCTTCATATCACTAACAAAGGTTTCCGACGAATGTTGTGATTCTTCCGGCGAGGGATCGAGGAACGAAGCGGCGTCATTTCCGGCGTGATCTGACATATCGAGTGATTTCGAGCCACCATCGTTAATGCTAACTGGATTAAATCCAAAGGTGACGTCATCGCCGTCATTCCATCAGTTAACAGAGTCATCACCTTTCATAGGTGAACTGAATCTGATTAAATTCAAAGGTGACGCCAGCATCTGGATATGGATTCACGTCTATTTTCAGTGTATATGATAAGTTTAGTTTTTCAAAATTAGAAATGAACATAATGCAAGTTGAACTGTTTTTATGTTAAGTTTTGAAGAAGATGCGCTAAGATGTAGAGAGGAGGTCCCAAGGAAGAAGATGAATAATATAAAGCATAAAGTAGTTCATTTGTCCTTTACTCATGTGTCATGTTTTAATGTATAGCTGGTGTATAGACATAAAGGATATAGGGGCAACTTTCTATCTTATTTTAAATCATTTAAAATAATTTAGCTTTCATACTGTGCTTATTAAAAATTCAGAAATAATGTTATGCTTTAATCTAGTTATAAAATGTCATATATGTCTAATTATATCTATGACTCTCTAGATCTATTTTGGTTAAAGAAATGTATAGACTTTATATGTATAGAATTTAAGAAAATGTATAGATTTTAAGGAAAAAGTGTGTAATGTCATACAGTACAGAATATAAAAGAAAATTTTCAAGTCATAAACATTCTTTGACTTTTTGCTTGTTGTATTTTGAAGTAGGTTGATATGTAAATCACATGTAATTTACCGCAAATAAAAATATGATGATTGATAAAATAAAAAAAAAAACAAAAGCGAAGCATCGAGAATTTTAGCCGAGAACACAAACAAATACTTGGTACAAACTTAATTTTTCTGCCACTTTTTTACGGTAACACTTTTTTTTATACAAATAAATAGTTGGGATTTATACGGAATCCCATGGGATTTATACAGAATCCCATGGGATTATACAGAATCCAATGGGATTTATACAGAATCCCATGGGATTATACAGAATCTCATGGGATTATACAGAATCCCATGGGATTTCTACAGAATCCCATGGGATTTCTACAGAATCCCATGGGATTTATACAAATCACAAGTGAATTTTTTACGAATCCCGTGGGATTTTTTTACGAATCCCGTGAGATTTTTCTGGACGGAAATTTTGAAAAAAAAAAGTTCGTCTTTTTATGAATCCCGTGGGAGGTTTTTACGAATCCAGTGAGATTTTTCTGGACGGAAATTTTGAAAAAAAAGTTCATCGAAAGTATATAAAAGTGCATATCTATAGAAAGATGATTTAATTATCGTCGCGATGGTGTATTTTTTATAGCTTGAAGATTTACCGTTTGCAAGATATGTTGTTTTTTAAAAAAAGGTGTAAAGTGGGTTTTTATATTAAATGAGCTAAAATGCAAATTTTGCAATCTCTTTGTTATTTTTGGCTTCATTTCAGCATGTTAGTTGGTTTGACTTTGACCTCCTAAGGGCAGTTTGGTAATTTTAGGTGCATTAGTTATTTAAGTATCTGGAAATTTCCTTATGTATGTCGATTGTTTTTGTATGTCGGTTATTCACATATATAACCAATAGTAGATATGTAATTTCTGAAACACACTTTTGATAAATAAAATTAGCAGCTCTTCCTATGAAAGCCCCCACTTCTGATATTGTTCTTATTAGCAGATATGGTTCTACTGGTGCTAGTCTGCTTCTTTTTCTTCTGATTTTGGTTGCCTAATCCTAACAAATTGGTATCAAGAGCCATTCGATGGACTTGAAGCAAGCTACAATCGTTGTGGGTTATTGAATCATTTGTGTTGGTTGGATTCACCTCTTTTGGTTTATTTCAAGAATCAGTTTCTTGAACTCGTTGGAGTTTTTGGTTTGTGTTTGGTGGCTGCTGATTCGATTGGTCGGAAGTATCAGGTTTGTTGTTATTCTTCAATCAATTGTTGCTTCTTGTTTGTTAGATTGAAGGTGTTTGTTGATTGAAATTTAGGATAATCATAATTTGTTAGAATTTTGTTGTGGGAGTGTTTGGTTTCAGAAAAGTAGCAAAACCCATTAGAAACCCTTTTAAAAATAGTTATGTCTTCTCAAACACAACAATCATCAGTTAGTAGTATTGAGAAGTTTAATGGCAAAAGTAATTTTAGTTTATGGCGAATTAAAGTTCGGGCCTTATTGAAACAACAAGGTATTTGGGCACCTCTAGCCGGTCCCAAACCTGCTGATATGATTGATGCAAAATATAACTCACAAGATGAGAAGGCGCATTATACTATTTTGCTATCTTTATCAGATGAGGTTCTTTACGAGGTTGCTGATGAGGAAACGACTTCTGGTGTGTGGAAGAAGTTAGAAAAGCTTTATATGACAAAGTCGTTGACGAATAAGTTGCTACTGAAGCAACGTTTATTTTCACTCCGAATGAAAGAGGCCTCGACATTAAAAGATCATCTTGATGCATTGAACTTGATATTGATGGATTTGAAAAATGTTGATGTCAAGATTGATGATGAAGATGCGGCTCTTTTCTTCTAGTATCGTTGCCTCCCTCGTTTGAGAACTTTGTAAACTCCTTTGTTGTTGGTAAACAAACCATCACATTAGACGATTGTTCGATCTAGTTTGCATTCCCGAGAGCTTCGTCATCAAGCATCAGGAACTTCGGAATCTCAACCCGTCGGCTTATCAGCTACAGGTCATGATACGAGCCATGATAGGGGTAGATATCGAATACAAAAAGGCAAAGGAAAAGGTAGATATAAAGATAGATCGAAGTCCAGACCTCGAGGGTCAAATCCTTGAAACACTTGTAATTATTTTAAAGAGGAAGGCCATTGGAAGTTAAATTGTCCTAAACTTAAGGAAAAAGGTCAGGTAGCGGTCGTTGCTAAAGATGACTCGGGCTCGGAACGTGATGTGGTACTATCAGTAGTTGACTATAAAGGTACACCAGTTTCTTGGATTATGGATTCGGCTTGTTCTTTTAATATGAGTCCCAATCGGGATTGGTTTGCGACATATGAAGAATTTGATGGCGGGCATGTCTTTATGGGTAACGATTCACCATGCAAAGTTGTAGGCATTGGAACAATTCGGATTAAGATGCATGATGGAGTTCTTAGAACGCTCACTGATGTTCGTCATGTTCCAGATCTTAAGAAGAATTTAATCTCGCTAGGTATGTTGGACTCGAAAGGTTTCAAATACACTAGTGAGAATGGTGTACTTCGTGTTTCGAAAGGTGCTTTGGTGGTTATGAAAGCAACAAAAGGTACTACTCTTTACACTTTACAGGGTGAAACGATCACAGGTTCTGCTTCTGTATCTTGTTCAGAGAAAAGTAATTTAGATTTGACCATGTTGTGGCATATGCGTCTTGGCCATATGAGTGAAAAAGGTATGGTCATATTGAGCAAGCGGGGACTACTTGATAGCCACAAGGTAGCTAACTTAGAGTTTTGTGAGCATTGTGTCATCGGGAAACAAAAGCGGGTAAGTTTCTCGAAGGCAATTCATCAGACGAAGGCGACTCTTGATTATATTCATGCGGATTGTTGGGGGCCTTCTCGAGTACCTTCTCTCGGTGGTGCTCGATATTTTCTCTCAATCATTGATGATTTCTCAATAATGACGTGGGTGTTTATGATGAAACACAAGAGTGAGGCGTTTGAGAAATTTAAGCATTGGAAGATTCTGATTGAGAACCAAACTGGAAGGAAGATCAAGCGTCTTCGAACTGGTAATGGTTTGGAGTTTTGTTCAAGAGAGTTCGATGAATTTTGCAAAGATGAAGGAATTGCTAGGCATTATACGGTTCGTTACACTCCTCAACAAAACGGGGTAGCTGAACGAATGAACAGGACTCTATTAGAGAGATCTCGATGCCTACTATTGAATGCCGGATTAGATAGAAGTTTTTGGGCTTAAGCACTCAATACGGCTTGCTATCTAATCAATAGGTCTCCTGCCACCGCTATTGATTGTAAGATTCCGATTGAAGTTTGGTGTGGAAAGCCCGCAGATTATTCGAAGCTTCGTGTTTTTGGATGCCCCACGTATTATCATGTTAGTGAAGGAAAGTTAGATCCAAGAGCCAAGAAAGACATTTTCATGGGATACGGTGATGGGGTTAAAGGCTATCGAATTTGGTCACCATCGGAAAGAAGAGTTATTCTTAGCCGAGATGTGACATTTGATGAGGATTACTTGTTTCGCGTGAAACAAGATCCAACTGAATCAAAGCTTGAAGAGGGCATTCCCGAAAAGGTGGAGCACATTGTTCCAGGAGATATGGATCACGATGCTACTTCACCAGTAGTTGATACAGATGATCAACCAAGTTCACCACATTTGGAAAATGAGCAAGATAGGTCTATAGCCCATGATAGACCTCGTAGAAATGCAAAAGCTCCTAGTCGATTTGGTTTTGAGGACTATGTCGCATACGCATTGCAAGTAGCTGAAGAGGTGGAGTCTCTTGAACCGGCTACTTATCAAGAAGCTATTACTTTTAAAGAGTCTGATATGTGGAGTGCGGCTATGGGTGAAGAGATAGAATCTCTTCATAAGAACAATACTTGGGAATTGGTGAAACTACCTGAACGAAGGAAAGTTATTGGTTGTAAGTGGGTTTTCAAGATGATAACCGGCTTACCAGGCTCGGACATCATTAGATTCAAGGTACGTTTGGTCGCGAAAGGATATAGCCAAAAGGAGGGAATCGATTACAATGAGATTTTCTCCCCAGTGGTACATCATACATCTATTCGGGTGTTACTATCCTTGGTAGCACATCACGATTTGGAGTTAGAACAATTAGATGTAAAGACCGCATTTCTTCACGGTGACCTTGAGGAAGAAATTTATATGAGCCAACCTGAAGGCTTTGTTGTTCAAGGCAAAGAAGACTACGTTTACAAGCTCCGAAAATCTCTCTATGGTTTGAAACAGTCGCCGAGACAATGGTACAAGAGATTTGACAGCTTTATGGTAAAGCATGGTTTTAGTAGAAGTGCTTATGATTGTTGTGTTTATCATAAAAAGGCATCGTCTGGATCACTTATCTACTTGCTCTTGTACGTTAATGATATGCTCGTAGCGGCTAAAGACATAGACGAGGTTAGTAAGTTGAAGATTCTTCTCAACACAGAATTTGATATGAAAGATTTGGGAGCAGCTCAAAAGATTTTGGGTATGGAAATAATTCGAGATCGAAAACATGGTAAGCTTTTCTTATCACAGAAAAGTTACATCGAGAAGATTATTTCTCGTTTTGGCATGAGTTCGGCAAAATCGGTAAATACTCATTCCTCAGCAAATTTTTGTTTATCTACTGCTTGTGCACCTCAAAGTGAAGCAGAGATAGAGTATATGTCCCGAATACCCTATGCTAGTGCTGTTGGGAGTTTGATGTATGCTATGGTTTGCACAAGGCCGGATATAGCTCACGCGATGAGTGTAGTGTCACGCTATATGGCTCATCCCGGAAAAGAGCATTGGAATGCAGTGAAACGCATTCTTCGTTATTTGAAAGGGACATCTGATGTTGGCCTTATTTACGGTGGTGAACGTGAATATTTGCATGCCAGCTATTCAGATTCGGATTATGCTGCGGATCTTGATGCAAGAAGATCCTGACTGGTTATGTTTTCACTATTGGAAATTCGGTTGTAAGTTGGAAAGCTACATTACAACCATCAGTTGATTTATTTACTACCAAAGCCGAGTACATGGCTTTAACTGAAGCAGCTAGGAAGGAATTTGGTTGAAAGGCTTGATTGAAGATCTTGGTTTCCCTCAAGATCAAGCGACCGTGTTTTGTGATAGCATGAGTGCTATTTGCTTGGCTAAAGACCAAGTATACCATGACCGGACTAAACACATTGATGTTCGTTATCACTTTCTTCGTACCGAAAGAAGAATAAAAGTGAAGAAAATTGGCACTCAAGACAATCCTGCGGATGTGTTTACCAAACCGGTTCCTTTGAGCAAGTTTCGTCACTGTTTGGATTTGCTCAATATCAATAATTGGAAATATGGTATTACTTAGGAGCTAAAGTCAAGGTGGAGATTGTTAGTTGGTTTGACTTTGACCTCCTAAGGGCAGTTTGGTAATTTTAGGTGCACTAGTTATTTAAGTATCTGGAAATTTCTTTATGTATGTCGGTTGTTTTTGTATGTCGGTTATTCACATATATAACCAATAGCAGATATGTAATTTCTGAAACACACTTTTGATAAATAAAATTAGCAGCTCTTCCAATGAAAGCCCCCACTTATGATATTGTTCCTATTAGCAAATATGGTTCTACTGGTGCTGGTCCGCTTCTTTTTCTTCTGATTTTGGTTGCCCAATCCTAACACAACTATTAGATGAAAGGTGGATGGATGGTTGAGATTGACTTATTTGTTCTTTAAAGAATACATGTTTTGCAAGGATCTCACCTCATTAGTGAATATACTATCCTTTTTAATGAGCTCTCTAACAAATCAACTTTAAGTTTGATCTAGTTCACATTTCCCCAAATAATTAAAACACCAGGTTAGTAAACATTTATGTAAGGTAAATTAAGGGGGTGTTTACTTTCTTCTTAGTGGGGAAGAAATGTGGGCCCAAAGCCTTAGTCCCTCTTAATTGGAAGAGACATTAAAGCTTCTCTCTCCCTTATAAGAGGCTAAATAAGAGCGTTATATCTCACTACTTAATTTAGTAAACACCCCCTAATACTTGGTTCGGATCAGAATGGATTCACCTTTGTTTTATTATTAAGCATAAATGATAAGTCTAAAGGCCACACAAAAAAAGTGCTTATTGGCTTTTCAAAATTCACATAAGCCCAAATTGTAAATTATACAAACCACTCGAATTATTTTCACTCTACACATTGGTTAATACCACCCTATCATATACTCCAAAACCGACATAGAACTCGATGATTCCATGTATAAGTTTGTGGTTATTCTATGCTTTGTTGCTATCACTCGTGGCATCAGTTCAATACACACTTATTCGATACTCGATCAACATGAAACCATGGGTACAGATGCTCATAGTTTCAAGTTTTGTTCTATTCTTAAGATGCCCTTACGGATTTCCAATTGTTCGTTTTCAAGTTTGCATATATATATTTCTTTCAAGCATTATATCTTTGTCACCACAAAGTAGGTTAAAGTACTCACAACATGGCCAAATAAGAAACCATTTGAAAGCAAAATGCTCTCCACCCACGGTTGACATTATTCGACATCCATGGTTGAAGTTATTCTACACCCAGGACAAGTAAAAATAGAGCAAATCACACATGTGTGCTTGATTGGTGCATCAAGAAGCGATTACAAATCATAAGCGGAATGTTAGATTTACATTCAAATTAACAATTTCATGTTCAAAGACATAACAAAATGCTACTACTAATTAAATGTTGTAGTAACCAGCATATTCAAAACTAGAAATTAGATGACTTGATGCAGTTACCTTCTCTTTTAAGCTAAACAGGTGAATGCAGTGATACTCAGTTTCTTACAAAATCAAAATACTTGATTACGAGTTTACATATCGCTAAGACCATATGCTTTGTTGATATTCTTCTGCAAAATCAAACTCCCTTGCCGAAACGAAGTCTGCAATATCAAGGGCATCAAACATAAGATAATCAATTTCTGAATAGATATGTGTGGTGGAACAAAATAGGCTGACAAAGTTATGTGGTAGAAGTAATGACTTGACATTAGAGACATGATTGTCTATATATAAGTATGGCTGCAAACAGGCAGCAACATGCCTATACAAAATCTTCCATTGTGATGTTTGTGATGCAAAAAAGAAACGACAAGTTCTGATGGGAGAAACGATTAGACCAAAATATGATACACAAAATGAATATGAATAAACTGTGATTTGCATGTGTATTTGATGATAGATTGCTAGGGTACTAGGAAAGGTCCAAATCTATGATTCTGTTCCAAATGAAATTAGGCCCAATAATGGATATGTTTGGGGAAATTGGGTTATTCTTTAACATCCCCCTGCTTCTTGTTGGCCCCTTTTTCTGGATCTTTAATCAAAATACTTTCTTTTATTTATCAGTCATGAATATGTTTGTTACAAATTCTATCTATTTATACACTTTGAAATGGTACATAGAAGCATTGTGTCGGTTCAAGGATAGAGCAGTTATTTTATAACTGCTGTGTACCCGTTTTCTATAACTGCTTCTTTTGACTTTTCGTATGGTTGACTTTCGTTGACCGGGTCATTGTGGGTGTTGACTTGGGTCACTGGGTTGGGTCGATTGAGATTAACCCAATATTCTCCCCCTTAATCACAATCGCTGTGACATAGGTCTTTAAGTCTTCTTGATTCATCTTCTGGTTAAATCCACCATCTGAGCTTTTAATTTCTTGTAGAGCTTGTGATCATCCTTATATCCAGGTAGATCAATTTTCCTTTGGTTATTTCCACCTTTTTCTTCTGTGATCTTCATTATGTCCATGTTGATCTGGTTATTTCCACCTTTTCTTCTGCGATCTTCATTATGTCCATGTTGATCTGGTTATTTCCACCTTTTCTTCTGCGATCTTAATTATGTCCATGTTGATCTGGTTATTTCCACCTTTGTGATCTTCCTTAAGTCCAGGGT